>JAQGAF010003911.1:0-15846 GCA_034687865.1 Kryphioiulus occultus
GTATTAGTGTCGTTTTTATGCAACCATCATGTACCCTTTTCCCCATTTTTGGAGAATAAAATTTTCAAAAAAAATTAATGTGTAAATTGTGATTTCAAGACACTCCCTCACCCAAAGTTGTGATGTCAGCAGTGAACGAAAAAATATCGAATTAAGTGAAAAGTGAAATATTTTAGACTTCTTAGTAACACGAAAACACATTTTCCAATATCAACGTCGTGGGCAAAATGTTTTTTTTTTTTCAAAATTGATGGTTGACTCTTCCCTATCTTCATTCCTTATCATTTGGCCAATCCCCCTAAGATGACAATACTTGAACGGTACCCTAATTGAAGAATTGTAAGAATTTACCTGAAAACGCTTTCAGATCATATCAAAGCATTGAACAATGATCTCAGAAATGATCAAGGAATCTCAGGAAATATCTGCCACATTCGTTCATTGTCTCCATTGTGTTTTATTTAGAATATTGCACCATCAATTTATGAATGCTGACAGTTTCACTAAGTAGGCTTGCATCTCATCACATTGCAATATGCATATACTGTAATGGTGTCAGCTATGGCATGATGTACGTTTGTTTTTCATCCTGTGAAATTCACTAACTGTGACGTACATATTCATGTGTCTTTGATGTATTTCTGTGGTTATCCTGGGAGGGATGGGCATTCTGCTACTAACGATGAAACGTTTAGGAGAGAAGAGTCCCCAGTGCAAAATTAAAATAGATAGCAGGGTAAATGGGGAAATCAAAGCAGAATGTACCATTGCCATATAAGGATCAGTGCGCGATATAAGTGCTATTATCAATTAATCGATAACGTGCTTAGTGGATGTCGAAGCCGCATACAGGAATAAACCCTGATGTAACAATCGGGAGTTTTTCAAAAATCACAGATATATGTGAAAAGCAACAGCAAAATATTACAAATTCTGCGTATAGGTCTACAACTTTGTTTTCTTCCATTGCTTTTAAATTCCTTACAGCGGTATTTTTCCACCTACTTTCCATAATTGTTTTCGGCTTGGCTTTATTGATTATCAGCTTGATTGCTCGTAGATTTCCTTAAGGTGCTTTTGCATTCGTATAATATCTCATATAAATTACGTTTCACTATTTTATGCACCATTTGTATGCAAGTCATGCCATTTCACCTACATGTACATGTAAGTTAGATGGCAGCTTTTTTGCGGGCAATGCTGCTTGTTGAAGCCAAAGCCTGAAGGGATTTAGTTGTTAAACATGGGTGTCTGTCATGGCTTTCCAGACTTATATAATGCTGGAAACTTTCTGTCTGTAGGCTACACTCGCCCATATTATTATTTTTCAATCATATGGGATAACCCCGATTTTCACCCGATTTTAATAGCAGAGGTATTGCCATAAAGGTTGCTTTTTCGCTTTTCAAACCTAATGGGTTTTATTGTTGGAATATTATGTTACTGGTAATTAAATGTTGCATGACTTCCTTATTGGGGACCTTGTCCTTGGAGGCTGGAGAATGATCGCACTGAACTTGGGTCAGGGTTGCATCAGTGGCAGGTTTGCTGAGCACGTCCTTATGTTTATGATTGACGTTATGAAGCTATTATTTACTGTTTATTTTATAATACTCTTAATTGGTATGAGTCAGTAGGGCAATATTTCGACAGCATGATAATAAAGTTTAACCGAAAGTTTTATAAGTCAAACATAAGTTCATATACGTTGCAGACAAGTTTTTATGAGGAAGCTGCAAGCGGAAGTATGTTCATGTCCGCCATGTTTGTTGTCATGGGATAGCGTCACGAATGGATCCCCTGTAGAGGCGCTGGTGTCAAAGAGGTTGCACCACAGGATCCCAGCATTTGAAAGCGATTATATTTTTAAAAACATAAAGGTGAAGAGGTGCCATCCAAAAACAGTACATTTAAAACTATATGCAGATGATATCACATACATGTAGCCTTTTTATTTTGTTAGGGAGATGGCTGTCTATTTTCAATCAATAGCAGTTCTTTTGCCAACTCCAATCTCATTTCTTGCAAGCTTGTTCAACTTGTGGTGACTCAACTTGTGTCGATGTTACGCATTAATCGCCAAACCACGGCAAAGCTGCTTTAAATAATTAGCCTAATTAACGCATTGGTTGCACGGGCGTATCCTTTGTCACACACCCATCTATTCGCACCTAAAACGAGCGTAAATTATAAAGGATTTCTGATGAATGGGCTCTGGAGGTGTAACATTGAAGGAAACAATTGGACACGATCCAGATGGGTAATCGGAAGCTAGAATGTTTCATTTTTATGGACGTTGGAATTGGTCCGCAGGTAAAATAATCAGCCTGCCACAAACATCCACCAGCAAAAAAACGGTGTTTAAATATTTTGATTTTTTTTGTTTGGATCGTACTGAATGGCATTTTTTTCTGGAAGTTTTGTCTACGTTTTCCAACGAGTGTTCTAGTTTTTGGAAAGGCTCCTAAACTGGCTGCACAGAAAGTCACAACATGAATTGTGCACGCATTTAAGCGTTATCAGGGTGGCTTTGAAGTCATGAAAAAGTCATAGAATTTTAAATACTAAATCCAGTATACACCCTGGTTATGTAGGACTAGAACATGTACTGACAATTAGATTGAAAGTCTGAAATCGAAGAAAAACAGGCTTATTCCGATGCACCAGATAGGCTGCACAGTTTATTGGTGTCATTTTCATCGCCGGATTTAATCAGGCTTGTAGGCTACTTTTGTCAAACTCATTAGCAGTGTGATTTGCATAAAAACGAAATGCGAAAATGGCACATCACAATCTGGCGCATTATGTCAGAATAATTGGGTCTCCATCACATCAGAAAATTGTACAGGATAGACTAGTTTAAATCTGGCCTTTTCCGCACTATAAATGAATTCATGTATTAATATTTAACATACATGACTACATTTCCAGTTCATGGAAATCATGGAAAAGTCACGAAAGTTACATTAGGATCATGGAATTTTGTTTTGATTGATTCACAAAATAAAAAATTTGGGTTAAAATTCATCGTTTTTCATCCAGCTTCTGTGGTAGAAAATGTTTCTGAAAAGCGCTACATGTATTTAGTACTGACATAAAACTAAAACCGCCCCATATTCTATTAGGCATTGAGCATTTTTTGTAGGCATGAAAAACTCATTGAAAAGTCATGAAATTTGCAATAAATGTACACTTGATCAAATTTCATTGGCTGTCATGACTGTGATTTGAATTGTGAGAATAGTTTCGCGTGTGAATAGATGGCATGACGTTCAGTGATATGGCAGATTTTCAAGTATTATGACCTTTTACAATTTTCGACATCTCTGGTTCTTGTTGGGATGCTCCCTTGATGTGACTTTGAATGCAGCTGTCTGCTGATCTTCCTTTGATCTGTTTGCCTTTACTCACGTGTGTTTGTACAATTGTCGCTCAATATCTGATGGCAGCTGTGGATGGGGACAGGAATTCTGGAACATCTTTGAAGTGGTTATCTCTTCAAGCATAGGTCGATCCATTTTTGCACACCATAATGACCCCAAGATCCTATGTTGCAAGCCTGAGCCATGACTCAGTCTGCTTGTGAAAATTAATCTATGGTATTTTAACCAACACTTACAGTGTAGATGCAAAATAGAAAACTATACAGCTTTACAAACCCTATCGCTCCAAATGACAAGATATACAAGCATTAGTTATGGCAGGCGGGTGTTGTTAACACACTTAAGTGTGTTCTCAGCGGACCTTTAAATATACTAGACAAAATTGTCAGTGCGTTTTGATGCTCATGGAGCTCTTAAGATACAGCAAATGTGTGGAACAAACAACTGCAGATGGGTTTTGAGGTTATGTCTGTTAAGAGCAAGAGTGCAGAAATACCTTCTAGCACTTCAACTCTTTTAGCACTCGTTAAAGATGTTGTTGTTAAATCAGTATTCCCACGTGTGCCGTCATTAAACTGTTTTCTTGTACCGTTATAAGATAAACTGATAATAGAAAATTCCAAACTTCCGATACTGTATAGTGTGGCTGTAGGCTACTTTAATACCCATAAAACTGATTTATCCGCTAGTAATTAAAATCATGCAATGATTATCAAGTACTATTTGTCGATTGTGTGATATAGTACACCATCAATATCTTTAAGTTAGGTAGGATTTTTATTGGGGTCGAATTATTATTTATTGATCCTACGTTTCTTTTCCTCTCAGATTTCACTTCTAATCTAAGTTAGTGGTAATTTACATAATTCAGCATCTCATTAGCTTATTTTCGAATAGTGTGTCATAGCCATATAGTCATAAAACATACAAGGCTAGAAACAATGATGAAACCTGATGAAACATAATCAGGACGTGTCGAGTTCACGGATTGTTAGGCAATTAAGAGAACATTTTTGTGACTGTCGCCACCTCGTCTGGATAGTCACAACATCATCGCTAAATGGAATTTCTATTAAATTGTGGGTATGCTTTTGATGGGAATGCAAACGTCTAATATGGCATGCAAAATACACAATAGGACCAATACAACTTATAAATGGATACCTATACTACAGTATATTCCTGTATGTTCGAGAACTAGTCTTTCCCTTTTACTGAAACCTCCTGAACCTACATGTATATCTAATTAAGCTGAAGCTGTCATATTTTACATGTACATCAATTTGATCAAACATTTAATATCTTTGCAATTTGAAAATATCTGTTCAATGCATTTTTTTGATCAATTCCATAGTTTTATAAAAGCTGAAATAATGTCTTTAATGGGAGACTTTTAATAAATCCATTAGTACAGTCGATAGTTCATGGTATTGATGACATGATGAACTTTGCAAATGATCTTGTACGATACTTGCATTTCAAGAATAGCATTTAGTTTCATCGCACGTCATCTTTCACCTTATGTCGATCGTTTCACAAAGTACATTTTTGCGTTAAATTCCACAGTGCAGACCTAGTTCTGTCTCTGATAGTTTACTCGAGGAAATGCCAGTGACCTCTTGTAATCCAAACAAACTCTATCTTGGTGCCAAAATAACTTGACTACCTTTTTGCAATCGATGCTTGTTTCCTCACGTCGTCATGTGTGGAAATCCTGGCGCCCATATGGAAGATTTTATTGAAGCCATCTTGAGGCACTTTGGGGTTGTTCTAACAATCTAGTCCATACAGGGGAATTTTAGACATGTAAGTCACTGTACTCTATAGTTTAGATCTTGGACTACGTTTGTCAAGTATTGTGTACGATTAAGAAAATTTTGGCAGTTGGAATGCACCGTTCTATTTGGTTTGATAACGAAAATGACCTTGATGAATATGGCAAACCTGAGATGACAGATGGAAATGTTCAATCTGGAAAGCATCTAAGGCTAAGCTATGTCATCAAATGTCTTCTTGTCATATACATGCATACATGTAATGATTATAAATTATACGTCATTCGCAGTTGCCATGAATATGTCTGATGAAATTATCCGATATCAAAAAAATTATCAGTTGCGGTAAACATTTACCAGATGGCACTTAGTGCTCAGAGTGGCATTCTTCTCGTATCGCTAAATTCGGAGTCGTGTTCGTGAACCAGTGACAATTTACAGCCTTCTCAACATAGCATGTGCCTGATTGATGCTTTTTCTCAGTTAGACAGATTTCAACGTTATTGGCTGGAAGCCATTTGAGGCTGCCATTTCAGAAAATGTCAGCTTTGTAGTTTGGAAATTCAAACATGATTGCATTGTCATTGATTGTGACCTGTTTGACATGGAAGATGCTGGCTTGCCATGCGGAGGAACGAACTCTGCCAAAATTTACTAATATCGATTACTGTTTATATATACAGTAGAACCTCTGTAAGTTGACCACCCTAGGGACTGTCTCAAACTGGTCAACATAAGGATTAGGTGGTCAACCTATGGAACGAGGTTTATACTGACACAGGATTTTAATTCCGTGAACTGCATGTAGCCTACTTACATTTTACAGTAATCATTCATCATTCATGAATAATCTTATTAAAACGTTCATATTACAATTCCAGTATTGCTAAAGTGCTACAAACTTATCCAGCTATTACACGTACTGTACAGTAGTAGGCCTACTAGAATTTTAATGCAGAATCACTATAGTGTACAGTGTATTTGTTACTGTTCAGGGGTGTACAGTATATGTTTTGCAAGCAATCAATAAATTTAATTATTCATGGCTTTATATGTTGAGACCATGCTGGTCAACATACTGGGGACTAAGTTACTATTGTGTTATAGCCCAAGTGATCAACATGTAGAGGTCACCTTCCATTGAGTTAATGTGGTGACCTTCTGGTCAGTTAAAATGTTGTCAACATGGGAAGGTGGTCAGCTTTGGAGGTTCTACTGCACATACAAACTGTATATACAAACAAGTGTTCAAACAGGCATTGTGTTTATTGGAAGTTGTAAAATGGAACACGTTATCCACAAATATTATAATTAGTTTTGTGTTGTTCTTTAACTCTTGAATTCGCATGGTTTTAAGTAAGCTACACGTGGCGTATTCAGTTTGTCATGTCGATCATGATCAATCAACATGGATCAGTCAGCCATTCTCAAGTTGTTGCGCGAGTCTGTTACGTCTAATTTGTCAAAATATTTCTTAGATTACATGTTTAAATTAAGTTCTTAAACGACTTTTTGATAGTCAAGAATCCGCATTATTTTGTTCTTTTCAACATAGACCCAAACTGTATATTTACTGTATAACAAAGACGTGCATTGAGCTGTAACAATTGTCATTCAATTTGGCTTCTTAGATTGGGATTGGCTTTATCTATAGAAAGTGGTGAGGCTAATTGCCAATTAGCCGAACTATTTTGTGCGAGTTCACGAAGCTTTATAAAGTGTAAGTAGTCGATAAAAGCCCATTATATCAACTTGTACATGTAGGATGGGTTGTGCGTTAAATCATAGTTCACGGGGCCCTTGGTATTCTTAAAATATTGCTATTAACGATGTACTTAAAATGTTATTAAGCTGTTGTCATGTCGCATTCATCTGGTGATATATATTTTCCAGCGATTTAATTATTCTTTGTCAATCTTTTTGCCATCACACGTTGAGAATCCCGTGTGTGTTGATTGGCGATGACTACTTCAAATTATGAAATAATATGTGGGTGAGGATAGAACGACACATGAATACTAATTTGAGCATGCGTGATGAGGTCTTCTATTTTTAGATCGTTGTCCAAGCTGCTTCGTGTAGAACCTATAATCTGTCTCCAAAATGAATTGCTGGGGATGGTGGCCGTTATTTTTAATGTAGTGCGTTTATTCTCCTAATGCATCCTTTAAATTGATTTTGAGAGTACATGGGATGGAAAATCATTCTAGGGGTGATCTGATTATATGGATGAAGGGCGATAGTGGTCATTAGACGAAACGTGGATTTTAACCATGTAAGGTATCTTCAGAGGATGGATGATATGGTTCATTTATTTCTCTAAATTACAAATGTAGACCGGTTTCGTAAACCTGGTTGATAGTGAACTGGCATTTTTATTAGCACGATGCATTTAAAATCATTAAATTACACTGTTATATAGGCATAATTAACCAAAATCAGGCATTTTATTGTTTCATTGACCCCAAAGACGCATTCCGAATTACCTTTCTAGTATTAGGTGTCATTTTCTATCAGTTTTGTTGAAATCAAGTTTGAGAGACCAGTCCAATTTCTATCACCTGATTTAAGATAACGATGGTATACTTCGTTAAACCCTTTAAAACGGATGCATTTTGAATAATGGCACGATGGGACAAATTTGCACATATGCATATTTTTATTTTTTTACCTACAGTAAGTAGATAGAAAAATGTCGATGTACTTTCATATTGTCCCTGCACCAGCATAAACACTATGAGTAGGTGAGCTTCTCCTAACGACTCGTAGGTTAGGAGTGATTGCTCGGTGGTTATGGGGAAGCTAAATCAAAAATCACATTGTTATGTGAGGCAAGTTTAAAGAAAAATAATTATAAATAAATAAAAATTAGCACAAGTGTTATTCTTGTACATGTAGGCCTATATTAGACTAGTAGCGTGAAAATATACATGTAATAATTTGTGCACATTTGGCTCAGGGAATGTACCAAAATTTATCCAAATATCATCGTCCAAAGAATAATGGAAAAAACTGTTAGCTTGGTTCGCTGTAACAAAATTCATTATATTGTATGTCATGGACTCAACATTGCCTTCATTTTAGATATTTTCCATCTTTCTATACATGTAGCTGGTGGATTGCTAAATGAGTTTATGAATATTGTGGCCAGAAGTGCTGTGTCCCCCAACTGATATGAATCATCGTCCAGTGTCCCTTCCATGAGGGATGTGGGTAATTGGCAAACATTGCCTTTTTATTCTTCGTTAATGCTTTTGGCACCTTTTTCTGAACCTCTATGTGCATGAGAGTTATCAGCCATGCAATTGATTTTTTCTGCCATAGGGCTGTTGTATGTACATGTATACAGCCACAGTTATTTCCAGGAATATTCTCGGCTTACGTAGACTTGGCTGCAAGCGCCAGTACGTTTTTCTATTTTGGGGATGGGTGAATATTCTTTAGTTAATATAAAGCCGTGATTAAATCTGGGAGATACAGTGAAAGGAAAAAATCGTGAGATTGCAGTAACTTCATGATGCAACAACGTGAATTTCGGGCTACCCCATAAAGTCTACAAAATGTGCCCTAAAATAAAGTAAATCACAATTTGACTAATCCCTGATGCTTCTTCTTAACATAATTGTGACAACAAATATGGCAACGATGTGGAATTGACGTCAATGTTCATTATAGCACTTGAGCCAACATAGAGAAGTTTCGTCCATTTCATGTAATTGAATATTTTCCAAAAATTACCGTTTTGGAAAAAACACATAAGCAATTCTAGAGGAAAATTCACGAACAGGAGAAATTGTATTAAAGCCCATCTTCCCAAATCTGGGGAAATTACCAAGTACAGTATTGGGCAAAAGTGGTTGTTCTTTTTGTAATGCCACCTCGGATACACAGTACAATTTATCCGAAAGTGTATATCAGAAGTACTTTTGAAGTAAGAGATCAGTTAGTGTGTATACAAAAATATCTTTTGTTAAATTCAATCAATTTTGCTGATAATGTTATGAATTTTTTAACTTGAATTGGGTAAAAACTCCTTTCTGATAAAAGATAACAAGTGTTTTTGGTACAACAAGGACTTCTTAGACTACAGTTTTTGGACAATTAATGAAAAAGTTTGGGATGCATTGCATAAGTGCATATAAAGAAACATATTAATTAAATTACCATTTAACTAAACTTGAATCAATGTTTCAACAAAGTTCTAATGTTAATTCTCGGTGTGCCTGTATGCACATTTATGAAACTTCAACTAATGTGCAGGTATACGTGCAACTTTACCACTTTTTGTTGGTAGGAATTCCTAATTTAAATTCAGGTTAACATTTATTATGCGTATATATGAGTGGAGCATGATTAAAACTGACGCAGTGTGTATATGTAATCACGCCTAATTCACACGTATTAGATTTTAATCGCCTTAACGTTATATTCGCATTTATTAGGTGATTTCATGTCCTGTTGCTAATTTCTTGGGGTCAGATTCGTAATTAATTTTTAGCTAGTGGCTGTTTAATTGTCGCCATATAAATATCAAATACATGTATCTTTTTAGGTTATTTTTTATGTTGTCCTATATTTTCAAGGGCTTTTCCTCCGAATTTGTATTGTTTAAACATCGGCTAATGGAGTCAGTAGTTTGACTTAATTTTATTCCCTTTAGCAGGATTTTGTTGCATAAATTAAAACAGCGCACGGAGAAATTTGTTTGAATTCATTTTCTTGGTTGCTTTATTTACTGTGCTGCAAGCTTTAATTTATTCTTGGATATCATGTTTGTGCATGCTAAAATGACGCCGCAAATTAATTTAAGACTAGCGAGAGGTTCGATTGTTGCCTGGCGTAATTACCAGCTCATGCAAATTCATTAGTGCTCCATGAATACATTCTAGTTTTCATAAGTTTTGAAATTGACGCATAAACAATGCCAGTTGTTGGGCTTAATAAGGTCTTTAGAGTTTAGACAATTACGAGTGCCCAACAAGGGGGATTTAAACGGCTACATTCCTAACTGCCTTAAATTATGTCTGGACTGGAATGTATTACATCCTAAATCATTGCTGCGGATAAGTACCGAAAAGGCTAGTTTTGTAACTTTCATGGTGACTACCAACCTGGAAATCTAAGGAAAATTTATATGTAGCCTTCAGAACTCAGGAATTTCAGATGGGGCCTGACATTTTTGAGTAGTCCTATTAACATTTAATAAGCAAAATCAAACAAAGTTGTAGTAGTGAATTTTTTTTTATAAAAAGCTAATCACTAATACTGCAACTTTTAATCAATATTTCATAAGCAAATTTTTTTAAAAAGCTTGATCACTAATGCTGCAACTTTGTTGATTTTGCTTATTAAATGTTGACTGGCCTAATCAAAAATTTCAGGTTCCAAATATAAATTTTCCTTAGATTCCCTGCATTATTAATGTTTCTGAAAAATGTTTTAAAGTGATGCGCTTTAAATACTTTTTTAAAGGAATAAGGGCTTAAATCCATCACATGTGACAGTTTAAAAAATCGCCTACAGTGTTTTCCTACCCCACAATCATGTGTGTAAAATTCATCATTTGGGGAGGGGGTCTATAAATATCGCCAATGGCATTCCTTTGTTATTGATATTAATAAACACATGTCTATGTGAAAGGTGGGTTAAAACCTATCATTTGAAATTAGTTTTAAAAAATGTAGTTTACGGAGTTCCGTCATTTTCAGATTAATTATTGACATTGCTAAACACTTTTTTTTAGAGAAATGTGGGGTAAAATGCATTATTTCTAATGTATTTTTTTAATTTTTTCTAACATATGCTACAGTAAACTTATTTAATCATTTAATTTTTTAACTTGAAAAATTATATTATGACCCTGGAAAACCTGTAATACTTAGGGAATTTCCTTTTCAGAAATTATTAGTTACCATGACTTTTTGTTGGTGTTAAGGACATTGTAAGTTCACGGTGTTCTGGTAGCAGCTGCAAATTAGGGGGAACTTGTTGTGAGATGCAGAGAAGCTCTTCTTGAAGGTAAACTTCTTTAGCGGTTCTTGGCCTGTGTAACCTTTAATTTAAATCGTTTCCTTCATTTAGGACATAGACAACCCACCTTTGTAGCATTATGTGTGTGATGTCGTTTTTTTAAGCGGACTATTGCATTAACCATTAAGGCTTGTCAGAGCTCTTAGTAGGGTTTCTGATGGGTGCTTAATAGGTGTTGTGGTATCATGGCTTTTCCAAAAGTTCTTCAGAAACCCACCACTAGTTCTAGATTTGATGAGGCCAGATAGTGATGCCAGATACGCATTATGTAGTTTTTCCCTAGGGAAAAAAAGACTAGTGATCTTGGATTATCATCTTGACATAAATAATAAAAAACTGCATGGTGCGAATCTGTAACCTCTCCGCACATCACACACTGTCAAGAAAATCGTGGTGCTACATGTACATGTAGTTCGAGCCATTTACGGTTTGGACCCTTTCCCGCCATAAAAATTAACGGCGCACAATTTACGATTTGTTGATGGTGGGAATGGCAATAAAAGTTGGCCAGGCGGCCCATGACTAGGACCACTTTGACAGCCTGCAATTATAGAAGTGCTTGCGTGCGCGTGATTGCTTTGTACATATTAAATTCTAATGGGAGAACTAGCAAGCCTATAACATGCCTGCGAATCGGGAAAGAGACTGGGCGATGGCTGGACACGTGTAATTGGGACATATTGTATTATCAGAGAAACGTTTTGTGGACGCCATAGGATGACATGGGAAAAGTAGCGATTCTGTTCTCCAATCGCAAAAACTGATTAACCCGGACTAGGCAATGGAATTAAGAGACACTTTGGTGTTCTTTTTGCACTGTATTCGTTTAGAATGCAGTCGTTGATGTACATGTCGAAATGATCTTAAAGTCCTAACCATGTTACAAAAATCCTTTTTTTGAAAACTTGCATATGGTTACAAGGTCACAGGGCTCCCAATTTCTGGAAAGTCAGGGAATGTCAGGGAAATTGAGATAGTTTACTGTTTTTAATGGCAATTAAAAAAAACTAACATTAATGATTTCACTGCCATCTTAAGTATTGTTTCTCAATATTTTGTTTCGAAAAATGTTACCTTTCGCGATCCTAAATTATTACTATTCTGGTAGTTGTAATATTTAATAAGATTTCTAAAGTCCGCTGAAATATAGTACTGTATTGTTGAAATATGTGTATTTTTCACAAATATTGCCCGTTTTATTTCCTTCACTATTAATTTCGCTACTAATTATTAGAATACATTACTTGTGATCTAAATCTCCGAAAGATTTTCGCCTAAGGCGTGTTAAACTTCGATTCAGGGCTTGAAAATTAATATATTTTAGTACTATTTCTAGTACTATTAGTACTATTTCTAGTACTATTAGTACTATTTCTGTGGTCTAATATTGCGTGAAATTTCGTGTAAAATGTTAGGGAAATTACTGAAAAGTTGTCAGGGAATGTCAGGGAAATCGATTTGAGAATTTGAGTGGGAACCCTTAAGGACCAAAGTTTGGAAAAAGGTAGGACTCCTAGTTTTTTATTTCATGTATTTGGCTTACAGGGAGAACCAGCAGGTGGCGCAATATCCGTCAGAAACGAAAATGTATCTAACCATCCAATGTGTTTTGGTAAAGTTTATTAGCATACCAAATCACCGATTTAAAGCGTAATTTCAAAGGAAAGCTGAATTTAAAGGAAATCTCTTCGTTGCAATGGAGATTTGATGACGTGATTCCAGTGACCATCTTGAGGGTTTCCTATGCAGATGCCATTTTCTATTCTAGCGATTACAGCGCCACCAGCTGGCACTCCCTGTGAACCAAATGCATGAAATAACACTTTCAGTGTTCTGTATTTTGCAAAATGTAATGAGGGTATATGTGGATTATAGAAGTGCTTTGTGGTCACCCTGTATGTTGCACTAATTAGGAAAGAGTAATGTGTGAGTTTCTTAAACTTGGCTTTTCTGCTTTTAAAAACTGCTGTATATGCTCTAAAAATAACGAGTCTGCAATCATTTTCTTCCACATTTAAAATCGAGCACCAGTATTTAGAAGCATGACGACAGGACCTGACATTCCGTGGCTAATAAGCAAACCCAGCTACCGGAAACGCTAATTTCTCAGATGCGCGTGCTTTTTGCGCATGCGCCGAAGTTATTTATTTATCCTAAGGATGTTTTCAAAGAATGTTGCCTGTTGGTTTAACCATATACGCAATTTCTTATGCACCCACCCTCATGCAAAATGGTATTTTAGCCACTTCCGCCCATTTTGTGGCTTCTGTTGTTAGCCACTCAATGTAGATTGTAGTGTTTCAAAGGTTTTTGAAAAGTTCTTGCCAAATATATCTCGAAGGTATAATCTTAGTGGACATGTCAGCTGCCCTTGTGGCCAATAATACTTTTGTCTGTATAACCTGTCTAGGGAATAATTTTGCTTGCTACCTTTTGAATGTGGATGCTTGTGATGCAGACAGCAATTTCATTTTATTAGGTGTACAGATGTTCTTTTAGGATCACATTAACATAATTCAGTTTTATTTTTATATTATGTACATGTATGATCACCTGGTCAGTCTGCCCTTATATTCATGCAGATATTAAAGTTCCTTATGTTTCCTTTTTCCATTGATGTATGATTTAGGCGAAATGGTGATGCATACGAGCCTGGGTTACTACAAAATAGTTTTCATAGCAGTTCCAAGCACAATACAAACGAAATAAAAAGATAAGCAAAAATTGTAATAAAAAACCCCTGTTGGCACTTTGGGCTTTCATGAGCGATTTTTAAAATTTTTTGCAAGAAGTAACTCATTCTTTCGTCGCCCACGATGCCTTTATGAAGCTGAGTGATCGATGCTAAAAAAGAAAAGTTTAAGTAATAAAGCCCGGCGTATCCGTTAGGCGAAAAATAAATGAAAGATGGATGGTGTTACGTAACGGTGCGGAATTGCCGAAAAAATGTTACTGCTTCAAATGTGTAGTGGAAGATAGGGGATAGCTCATTCCTGTACCAATTTTATAGTAGGCCTACATGTACATGTAAAGTCTATAGTTTAAATATTATTTATTTTTGGAGTTTAAAAAGATTTGTTTTAAGTATCAAAGTGTTTCAGCAGCTCCAGAAAAATTTAAGAAATCGAAATAGGGTATCCGTGATTTTTCTGTTTTAATTTTGTCTAAAATTGAATGTAGATGGACTATTTCTAGTGATCAGTTTTTAAACTGTCAATATCAGTGCTTTTGTTTGAAACGAGTATATTTCCCCCTTTTTCCGATGGCCTGATGAAGTTAAAAAAACTAATTTCGATCGAAAATGCCAATCGCTAAGGTTTTTGACTAAGCTATATGATGGGAAAACGCAGCTTGTTTTGACGAGTGAGCAGCTTTTTTTACAATTGATGTCAATGATGCTTATTATAGGGTCATCGAATAAAGCAGAAAATCGATGGGATATTGGTGCCATAGGTTTTCTTGTAAAAAGCTCACTTTCGATTATAGAATCAGGGGACTGGTCGTCTGGAAAACCTAGAAAAGTCAGGGACGTTGATATGACCTGGAAAATTCAGGGAAATTCAGATAATGTCTGGAAATTTGTTGTGGTAGAACAATTTTTATTGGAAAGAACTCTCTCAGAAAAGCAATTTCGCTTTCATGAAAAATCCACTAAAATGCATTATTAGTGATCTGATTTTTCAACAGAAAATCCATAAAAATACACATCAAATCCATTATTTAAGGTAATTAAAAAAATCGCCTGCAGCTTTCCTAGATGATAAATGCACTGCACATGTACAGTAATAGGCTATATTAAGTTTCAGTACATGGATCTCTATTTTTTACATAGCGTGCTGCGATTTCTTCATTTTTAATAATTTTTGTTATTTCAATTAAGAATAATTTTGAAAAACATTTTAAGGATAATATAATAAATTCTTTCATTGGTGGTAGTTGATCAAGTTGATGGTAGTTGATGGTAGTAGTTCCCTTAATCATTAATATTACTATTTTTGATTCAAAATTGTTTGCTAATTAAAATCCGTCAGTATTTGTTAAACACGAGTTGAGTGTATAGTTTGTCTCAAATGTTCGCCATAAGGGGTTGGCTATGCACAATATTTGGCCCTGTCTGATGTAAACATGTTTTAAATTAGTAGCAAAAATGCTTTCAAAACCATTTATTTAAGACGACTTGTTTGCGTCTGTTGGTTTGGATCTTTTGTAAATCATTTTAAAAATACTTTGCTAAATTTTAGAGTACTGAAATTTGGTTGACAGGCTCAATTCGCAAAGCATTTTATTGAATTTAAATTGTGTAGATTAATGTAATTCCCTTCACGTTTTAATTGACAATTTTAAGCGTGCTAAAAATACTTACGATACTGCGGCCTAGCCTCTATTTCGAAACGTTCACGTGTCTGGTAAAAATACAATCGAAAACGCGTGATTTGACATCTCAAATTTCATTGAATACCAATAATTATAGCACATTATATAATAATAATAAAATATTTTATTCCATTGATTCGACAGGGGTGAATGGTGGTAACACAAGTTACACTTATACATCTCCTAAAGTAAGTCAATGATGACAATAGAAATAAAGTACAAAAATTTAGATTGATAAAAGATTAATTTTATCAATCATTGTTGTAAAAGCCCTCAGGGAACTA
>JAQGAF010003912.1:0-15843 GCA_034687865.1 Kryphioiulus occultus
AAAAATTCACGATTTTACAGGCGGATTGTGAGGAGCACAAAAAAAACGTGACCACCTCTACATCGATTTATTGGTTTATCGATTATCGATTATTGGTATTCCAAGGTGTGTCGTTACCAAGGTGTGTTTTGACATAAAGATGATCACCATGTAGGACAGTGGACTAGACTAGTAAATTTGAGATATTTATTGTAAATTGTTGCCATTTAACTGTCGATTAAATGGCGCAAATTGTATGGAAAATTGCATGGATATAACGTTATCAATAAATCGTATAAGTTTTTAAGAATGCTCATGATAGGTATAGTCCTGGAAAACTGAAGAAATTGGGCTTTTTATCATTTTTGGTGGCTGTCTGTCATCTTGTATGCACTAGATGCTCTACCCCGTTATTCCGCAATCATAAATTCCGCTGTTTTTATTTAGGCTTGGCCCAGACTTATCTGTTGTATATTTTTTTCTCGCAAACACAAGTTTGCTTTCATGATAGCAATGTGTTCGACGTTTTTTTGCCTGGAAATCCCTCCTCCCTTCCTCTCTTCTCAGCAGTCAGTTTCCCATTGACATCGGTCGTGATAATATTAGAACACCCAGTTACTATTAAAAATGTGAATCGCAGCCAAGTCATACTTTGTGGAGGTCATGACATCCAGGCTCAACCCCGAAACTCTTCGTTTTTTGGCTGCTGGCCGACGTTGGGTAACGCATGGCATAAAATGCGACGTAACAATCAGCATTTATGAAAGTTGGATGCCACGAACTGCAGGGTGTCCCATTCACTCTCAAATTCAAAGTGCCAAGTCCAGCCACGGGCCATTTTTTATACACCTCGTTTTGAATTTCTAACTACGTTCGCAGCAATAGCCCATGGTCGTGCCAGACATGGCTTACTTGTGTGGATTTGGGCGAAATAAGTTCACTTTCGACAGCCTGATACGCCTATGTGTGAAATCGAAAAAGGTTCGCTCAAGCTTATAGTGTCACTTGGATGTTTTGAATCGTAGCCTACTTACAGTGACCTTCCTGGATTGAGTCAGTTTTGGGGTATGTAAACTTACAAACGCTTTCGGAAAACTAAATCTGAGACCTTCCTTATTTTTGGGATGGCAAATTTGCCTGGTTTAGAATTTATCCTTGTGAGATGCAAAGTTGTTGACTGTTTCCCATGTATTACCAATGTTGGATGGGGACCTGGGCTGCTGTTTGCACAGAAGTGCAAACTACATTTAAAGTATTAAGCCCAGCTACTGCTTGTGACTGTTGATTAATGTAGTGAATTTGTTGGTAAAGTTGATGTAGTCTGGTCAACAGTGGTTTACAATTTGGGGTGAAAGAAATATTGATAGCCTAGACACATCAAAAAACATTTCAAGGAAAATATATCTAAAATCCATTTCGTATTTGTGAAATTCATCATTGGGATATGTTTGTTTGGTAGTATTGAGTAAATCCTATCGTCTGAGATATATTTTTCAAAAAATTGCTCCCGCTGCGATTCTTATTATTATTACTTAATATTGTTTTTAAATAGAATTGTGACACACGTTTAGACATTAATATTTATTTTTTGGATCTGGAAAAATTAGAATCTGCCCTGGAAAACCTGGAAAACTCAGTGAATTTCGTTTTCAAAAATTAATAGTCACCAGGTGTGCCATGCTGTTCGGAGATGGATAGGTATTGGAAAACTGGGGAGTACGTTGCTCCGTTAATGGCGTAATTTGAAATTTTAATTGACCAACTTACACGTGTTATAAAAAACCCTGGATGCCAACCGATTGCACTCACCAGCCCAAAACAGTATTTGCAATATGACTCATTCAGTGCAAACTTCCATTTTTGCAAATAAATTAATGCTACAGCTATCGGTACTTGTAGCTAGCACGTTGGTTTTCAGAATATCGCGTGACTCCCATTTATTGGAATAATAGTTGAAATATTATGAAACACATTTTCGTTAGCATAAAGTACTGTAATGAAATTCACCACGCCAGATATCATTAACGAGAAAGTAGCTCTGAGCTTGGATAAACATGTTTCGTGTTTGTTTTTAAAAAAAATGGCCTTCAGTTTAATTTTCTGGTAGCAGTGCCCAACCCTGCCTACTCATACCTAGCTCAGTAATCAAATTTAAAGGATTTTATCATTCTATGACGTTGCGCGAATTAGTCGCATACTCCTAATCACAGTAATTGAGCTGTAAACCATCGTGTTTTGTAATCAAATGGGGAACTACTTGGGTACTTAAGTAGTCCAAAAAGAACGTTAATCTCAAGTACGTAGTTTAGGCCTACTTAATATGATATGTTTTTACTTTGAAAGTTTTTGTGAATACTCTGTAAATTGCAATAGCGCTGTCGTTTTGAATTTGGCAAACATGAGCTTTGCCTACACACTTAAAAATGATATCCGATTATAATGGAAAATTTCTTCCCTTCCCTAAAATACCTAAAGAATCTTGTCATATACAGTAGATGAAATTGGTGAACAAAATTTACACACAAGTGCATTGAATACAGGAAAATGACTCCTCATAAAAGGAATAAATAAGGGTAATTTTTTTTCGATAATAATACCAATGAAAGGTTTTCTTTTTTCTATAAGGGGTTCATTCCCTCTACATTAATTTGTTTGCCCCTCTCGTGAGTGTAATTTAAATAAATAAAACGAAATTGAAAGCGAAATAAATATTTCCGCATTCAGCACCAACTATGTATGGGTCTTTTTCCGCCCTCAAAAATAGATGGGAAATTAATTTCAAATTGAAATTGAGCTGAGTATTGAACACTGGCCAATTTAGGACTGCACTGGTTTTTATACGAATACTTTTTCTGCGCAAATGTGTCATTCAACTCCTATTATGCGTGTCGTATGGCGGAAAATGCTTAGCTGTCTTTCTTGATAACAATTTATTTATTGTACATGCTTTACTATATGTGATCAGTAGACTGAGGAGGCCTCGTTCCCATTAATTTCCATTATAACTTTGCTGGCAGTTGGTACCAGACACTTGTAAACATAGGCCTACAGGGAATTTGCATTGTGGGATAATGTCAAAACCACCTGAAATCTTTCAATAGACATTCAACTGAGACATTATATAGTGTTGCGTATGATATATTAACAGAATATGATAATGGCTGTGGCGTCAATGCACTGACTGTTTTGAATTCAAAAATGCTTTATAAATGCACTTGTGTGGCAAATTGAATAGGATGTGACCGTCTGGAAAATCTGTAAAAGTCAAGGGAATTGATATAGCCTGCAAAAGTTAAGGAAATTTGTATAACGTATGGAAAAGTGGCTCTTGGGCTAAAGACCAGGGTTCTCCCAGACCTGAAAATCCTGGAAAAGTCAGGGAAATTCAACAAGTCAATAATACATTTAACTTAGATAATTATTCGTTAACGTAATGAAATTAACAATTAAAAAGCTAATCTAAATTTGCTTTTTCCTTATGAAAATTTGTTCTATCACCTATTGATATAAATTAGACAATAAATGTAGCTACCTTTAAATTAGCATGCCATATTTTTGCTTTTTCAGAGGTCATGGAAATTTGTTTTAAAACCTAGAAAGTTAGGGAAGTTGAAAATTTCATTTATGGGGGAACCCTGTAGACACTTGCAATTTAATGCTTGCAAGCATAACACAAGAAGACATTCATATGTTGTCATCAATTTTTCGAGATTTTCATACACCCCCATGTCACCTGACCCTTTCTGATTTGAAAATACCTTCCATTAGTATAAAAGCTTGTTTTAAATTGCTGTAAATTTGGCAATCTGCCTTTTGATAACTTGAAAAGTCAGGGGAATTTGATTCAAGATTGGGCCAGACACCCTGTATTTCTATAAACTAATAGTAGAACGAGTTGACATACAGTACATGTACGGTATATTCTTGTACAAAAGTAGCAGACCTAGTTGACCTTCAGACATTCATTACCTTTGATTGCATGTGCATGGATAAATTTAATATCGGTAAACATACGGTTGTTGTTACGAAGAAATATTTTTTACACTTTTGGCGAATGTTCCATTATGTGATCTTGAATGTGTGGTATATGACTATGACACAGATGTCACAAGCAAACATCAGAATTACTTATTGCGCATTAAGCAATGATGTGCTCTTTACTAATGAGAACTGCTGTACCGCCCTGTCCTTTATAGTTTCTGTAGTGTGGAGGTATACAGAAAGTCTGCCGAATTGGCAACTTATAAATTTTTATAAGTGAATTAGCATCGCGTTTCCTGTTTGGCGGTTACGCTTTTATCACGTCTCATCATTCCCAAATCATTTTCTCCCCTACTGTGCATTTTTGTGCTCTTTCGTCCTTGGTTTTAAACAAAGATGTGTTTGTTAGTCACCGAACGTACAGTTTATATACATGTAGCCAATAAATCTGAATAACTTTATCCAAATCGTCTACTTCGAGCAATAGCAGTAGTGGTCCTCGAAATTTGCTCACTGACTGAGATTTGCACGAATGATAAAGGTACTATTGACCTGTAATTTTTGGACTCTTGTTTGAAAAAATCCATACCGTCATACTAACGGTATACATTGGCACGCTTGCTTTGACTTTGCAGTTTGCTAATTTCGGAAAGCAGAATATAGACTTTAAAAAACAAAAAATAACAAATTGCTGACTTATCAAAAATGTTATGTCTGAAGTGGTTTATTAGATGCATTAATCTAAATTCTAAAAGATGACAGTTAAGGGGGGTGTGGGTGGGCATTCAAATATTATGCATCAAGTCTTAGTAATTATCAGACCCCCTCCATGTGCCAGCATTCATCCCGCCCCCACCAAGTGATGACATATGATAATCGATGACCGAAAAAATGTCAAATTGAGCGAAATTTTTATGGAAATGTGAGTAAAAATGGATTAACAATTGTCATAGAAGAAAATGACCCACATCCCTAAAGCAGAGTTCCTCCAAACATGTAAAAGTCAGAGAAATTTAACAAATCTATAAGAGATTTAAAATATCAAGTTATTGGTTGGCACAGAAATAATCATGACAAGCCATTCTGTAAAAGAAAATTTAAAAAACAACTAATTTAATCTTGCTATTTTCTTGGGAAAATCTGTGTTTCAGCTCCTGTTTATTTATAATAAGCAATAATCACAGCATTCCTTACATTGGCATGTCATATTTTTGCATTTGCCGTGGTCAGGGTGATCAAGGAAATGTTATGAAACCTGGAAAAGTCAGGGAAGTTGAAAATGTCATCTTTGAGGGAACCCTGTGCAGATGTGACACTACTTGAGCATCTCCCTAATAACTTTACGGTTGTTTATGTGCAGCAAGATATATACTAAAACAAAATGGTGCCTAGAGATACACATTGCTAGGCATCTGTAATGGATTCATGGTGTCATTGTCATCTGTGACACATTTGTACCCATATAGAATTTTGCAACAAAATGGTGCGAGAATGGGGTTTTGAGAAAAAATTGGGCCAGGAAATTGATATAAAATTGATTGAAACTCCTCGCTGACCATGTTCAATCGTTTTATTAATGTAGGGTTACATCGAGGTTCAAAGGTCAACTATTCTACTAGTTCGGAGGACACCTGCGACGAAAGCAACTACCAGACCCCTTGCAGCTTGTCGTCGCCGTGCGACTGGAGCGACCCTCTGAACACAAATCGAAGTTCAAGGGTCAAAAGGCACGCCAATGCTTACGAAAACGTCAGCATAGAGATGGACCCATCATCAGGGAAACGCCACCTGTCCATCCAGTCTTCCAATGGCAGCCATTACGAGAACACTGTCCTCAGCCCTTTCGACGAAAATGCTGAATGGGCCAAAATCAACGACATCATGGCCACGTTCGGGGGCAGCGTTACGCGACCGGCCACCTACTATCATCACAAGAACATGGAGGACAACGATGTGATCAATAATTGCCACCAAGGTAAGAAAAACGAATGAATTTTATTCTTTGCACTTTGGAAGTTGTTTGTTGTTGAATTGTCCGGGAAGTTTCTTGGGCATGCTCGGCATCGTTCTTCGTTTGATCATACAAGTACAGTGCACTTATACAACAGTCTTCTTGGAACCTCTGTTGAGTTCTTTGAAGTTTGAAAACTTCCAATGCCACACGCATGCTTGACCATTGGATTTTGGATAATAGATTAATGGCTCATTGGTGGATCTCTGCATCGAATAGTTGCTCAAGAAGCAATTTTGGCGATTTTTGAGACACCAATTAAGGGATGGTTTTTTGTTTTTCTTATTTGGGATGACATGTTTAGGTCGAAGATCTGTTGGCAAGGACATGAAATACGGGCCAAGTCCGGTGGGTCAGTGGTTGTCCAGGTGGGGCGTAGGTCAATACGAAAACCTCCTTCTCGTCAATGGATTCGATGACATCCAATTCATGGTGAGGTTTTTCATGGTTTCTGGAGTGAAAGAAATAATTTGTTTCGACGACATGCCCAATGCTCTAGTGCATTCGATCAGCAGGGTTACTGGCCGTTTGAAAAACCGGGAAAAGTCAGGGAAATTCACATAATGTCTGGAAATTTGCTGCACCAAAACGATTTTGATTGTAATAAGTATTTCAGAAAACCAATAGAAAATCTGTATTTGTGATCCACTTTTTCTAAAAATTGCGCATATGGCGATTTCATTATCATTAATATTTCCTAATATTTTTTTATGAAAAATCCATTGAAATGCACCTAAAATTCACTATTCCTACCATTTTTGTTTAATTTAACCTGCGGCCTTCCTCAATGATAAATGCTACTTTTGGCTACGTTGACTACTTAAATACAATTTTTATACGGATTAAATCTTTCAACAACAAAAAATTCCCTACAACGCATCCATCATTATGGATAATTTTGAAAATTTAGAAAGACGACGTCCACAAAAGTGCAGTGATTGAGATCTGGTGGTTTCAACCATTTGTTTTCGCATCGATATTAATTTTAATACACTAACCTATATTATTTCTCGTAATTTTTCAAAAGTTTTACCTATGAGTCTTTTTACAAAATTGAGGGCTAAAATCCAAAATTTCGTGATCTAAACTTTCTAAAATTTCCGCTATATGACATTTGAAATGGGACGTTCAATTCTCGTCTGATCCGTAAAAACCTGGAAAAGTCAGGGCACTTTCATTGAAGTTTCGGCCAGTCACTTTGATTCTGGGAGCTTCAGTGAAGTTTTCAATGGAAACTGGTGAATGCATTGCTCACTGGTTAAATTAATACGATTTACGGCAGCATATCCCAGAGTGCATTCGTGCTCAACTGCTGTGAACTTTAACCCCGAGTCGTTGGAAGTTCTGGTAGTGACAATGGCGTTTCATTGCAAATTCGAAGGGCGGCAACATGATCGAGGAACAGGATTTGGTGGACATGAACATGGGGAATCCGGACGATCGTAAAACGATTTTGGAAGCGACGAAAGGCATGCGTCCGGTTCCCCTCATCAGGGCTTCCGGTAAAGGGGCGCCCCCAGTGCCAGAAACGGTCGACGATTGGCTACGCTCAATTCATCTGGACTGTTACATCGACACGTTTCACAGGCACAAATATGGCGAGATGGAAAGGGTGATGAAGATGTGGGAAGTGGAACTAACCACGGTGGGTCAATGCTTTCATTATGCAGTATAACAGGGCGAGGCAAACGTCTAGGTTTTAAAACAGAAAGGGATGTTACCAAAGATGGCCAAGATGCCAAAGATTAGGTCATTTGGTAGAAGTTTTCAAAGGTAGTCTGTCCTGTTTGTTAAAATAAAAATACATTAACCATTTGCAAGGATGACTTAGACTCGCGCTTTATAGCGGGAAAATCAAAAATTGTAAAAATAACCTTGTAAGGATGCCTTTAGCTTCAAGAAATTTAAGTTAACGATGATGATGGTGACCAACCTAATGTGGTGGTTATTGCCGAGGTTATTGCCGATTAAATTTGAATGGATTACATCCCCCTACCACATGATATTCCCTTACTGATTGTATGATATGATGGAATTGAATTGATCCTGAAAATGTACGATTTCAATTCAGCTCAGCAGTTCGGCAATTACCAATGCATTTAACCATTAGATGGGATTTAGACTATTGATTATATGTGTTTAAAAAGCTTGCGGTGATCTTATGACTAATTTCTGCGATAGATTTTGGAAATTACCAGACCGGGACATAAAAAACGTATTCTGGCATCATTGGGCGAACGGCCGGTTGGTCCTCGCTTTTACGGGGATGTGAACGAACTCAGTTCTGACTTAACAAATTTGGTGAGTTTATGGTCAAAAAATTGACACAATCAAAATCCTGGTAGTTTGAATCGATTGTTGATATACTTTTATTGTGCGAATTTTGAGAATTCAGGTATTTTTGATTAGCCTCTTTTATAATTTAGAAAACAGTCTACGTATATACTGATATTTATTTGATAAAAAGTTACCAGAGGTACATTTGCGATTTAGAAGCAAATCCGAAAACGTACTTACATAAAAAAATTGTTCTAGGGATTATTTTCTTATAATCAGTTTTTAAAAATGAATCCTGGTTTTTTTAATTTTGGCCAAGCCAAACATCGGTTTGGCGTCAACTTGCAGTGACTAAAATTCGAACAAAATATAATTATAAAATGCATACGTTTTTTTTTAAATCCTCGATATGTTTCGGGACATTTTTCTGATTTACCTTTCTCACTGATTTTGGGGAAAATGAACGGCTTCAGAAGCACGAAATTAGCCAGTTGGATCAAATCGGCAAGTCCAAGACCGAGCCCAGCGCCAATGGGACCCTGAAGAGACGAAATGGTGGACACAACAAACCTCCTGCACCAGCACCACCTCCGAGACGCTCGAGTAGCAAGTCACCATGCGATCCCAATGGAAACAAGGTACATGCAGTGTCTATAGAACTTCTTGGATTGTCCTGGAGTAGAAAAGATGGATTATTGATCGTTGGTCTCACTTTTGACTATGAAGGATGGATTCACGCTGGCTGAAACGCCATCCTGTGCCAATGGCGTCGATAACCTCACCATCAGAGACCCTTCCCAACTCTTCACTGGCATTCCTACGTCCCTGACCACTCAGTGGAGGCACAAACTGGAAGATTTCATCCTCGGGTCGTGTAACTATACAGCCAAATACCTTGGGTCGACACTTGTTAAAGAGTTGAAAGGGGTCGAATCCAGCAAGAAGTCTATTCAGAAGCTCAAGGTGGGTTTTGTTATGTTTTTTTTTCTTAACCTATAACCATGGTTTCATATAGAAATCATGAAATAGGCATCTGAACAATGAGCTGAAGAGATGCAACATTTACTTTACATTTACAGAAATCCACGAATGAAATCGCTAAGATTCCAAACGTGATCCTATCAATCTCGTACAAAGGTGTGAAGTTCATAGACGCTAATACTAAGGTAGGTTGCAATAATTTCTTCAAAATGTTTTGAATTGAACCTATGACATTTTATTTGTTGAAAATAGGTGTGTCGGGGAAAATTGATTTACATGTACATTACAAACATCAGAGAAATTCAACAAAGCAATGACAGATTGTTAGCAAAAAAATTAAGATATGACAAACAATTCTGTAAAAGACATTTAAAAAAACTAATCTAAATTTGCTGTTTCCTTGTTACGTTGTCATGACAAATTTTTGCATTGTCAGTGGTCAGGGAAATTTGTTTTATAGCCTATAAAAGTGTAGGTGTAAGTTCTGATGCCTGATTATCATATGTAAACTTAGTGCCAAGGACAACAAACCCATATCTGTTTAACACACCCACTGACAAAAACGCATGTTTCTGAAGTAAAGTTGGGATACACTTCGGTATATTCCCTGCTGAAAATGTACAGATAATATTAAATGGCAACAGTCCTAGCAGAATTTGTCATTTATTTATTCCTTGTCTGCTTTAGCTGCCCCTAACCGCTTGGCAATCACTGACAGCCTGCGAGTTGTTTGGAGAAGCCCACTTTCAGATTGCCCCATGTCAACTAATGTCAACTAAGGTGCCATTGCACTCTAGTAGACGAGTAGAGTTCAAAAATATACAATATGTGACCATTTGGAGCAGGCACTATAGTAAAGTTTACTCAAAAGCTTATCGATGTGAAGTTTATCGAACAGCGCCATTGCTCAAATGTTACATATTTACAATTTATTTTTAAAAACTATGTATTTTCGTTGTTAGAATGAAGTCTGTGAGCATGAAATCCGGAATATAAACTGCGCATGCCAAGATGCGGATGATCTCAATCATTTCGCATACATTACCAAAGATCACCTGACCGGAAACCACTACTGCCACGTGTTCAGTGTGGCTGCCATGGTATGTTTGAATTTTTTTTTAATCCAAACTCTTCTGCCAAACTTGATTTGGACTCATTACAGTTGTACTTCTTCTAGGACATGGCAACCGAAATAATCCTAACGCTTGGTCAAGCGTTCGAAGTGGCCTACCAGGTGGCGCTGAGGGACAAACACATGGAGTCTTCCAAGGAAAAGGACACTTTGAAAAAGTTGCAGGGATCCCATCCCCCGCTCGTATCACCAAGGGCTCGTGAATGAAAACGATCCATCAGGTCCCAACGGCAAGTGTCCGGACACCAGGAGACGCAAACGACATCTGACGGACATCCTCGACAATGGGCGACCACATTGATCGAGGGAGACATTTTTAAGCATAAGAATGCTCAACTGTACGTTTCGATGTTTAGGGTAGGAAAAAATATTCTAGTATTTTACTCGTAAGATTTAACAGGCCGTTAAACGACCTTTCGAGGATGTTTGTCCACTTGGAGATATTGCATGAAGGCAGCTACAAAATGGCCGCTCCATTTTGCCTTTTTAAATGTTACGCGCCAAAGCTTTTTTCTTATTCGGACACAATACCATTGTCCAGTTGGGGAAAGGGAGGGTATTTTACACTCGAGCAAGCACTTTCTTGCTCGAATAAGGACAGTTTTAAGAACTGGAGGGGTATTCGTTACAGCTTATTTGTTGAGGGAACACTTGTTATCGACCGAATGGAGTATTTATGAAGGAAACCCATTTTGGTGTTTAGCGATATGTTCTGCAGATGTTTAAGAAATGTTACGCGGTGTAAAATATTTACCGTAATAATGTATCGTATGTATCGAGCGCTCACCAAGGGCATGGCAACTGAGGGGCCATTTTGGATGTGCACTAGAATATGGTGTTGAGTTGTATAGTTAGTACGGCAGAGGGCGCCGGTGTACTGTACAGTCTGTACACCAGCGTAAGCAATGAAATTGTGGCGTTCTTTATGGCTTTAAGATTTTTAAATTGAATTTAACAGAAAATTGCTATTAAACAATAAGTTTTGCTCGTCCTTACGGTGAAATTAGTTACCGTAATATACTCCGTATTATTGAGTTTTATAATAACTGCTAGCTGTATATGTATCATTGCTTGACTGCTTGCTTATCAAAGCAACGTATTGTACAGGGTTGCCATCTGTTGAGTATTCTGCATTTTGATCCTTTTCTATCGAAATTAACCTTTTTTCTTTGAACATAAAGCTAGATTCTTAAAATTTTGGTAAGGAAGTATCAGTGATCTAAGGACCTGAATGATTTTGCAATATGGTTTGGGCTTTTATCCAAGTTGAAGTTGGGTTAAACTTAATACGACATATAATTCACATATAGTCTCCATTGCAATCCATTTGTCACTGCAAAATAATACCTCAAACCTTAAAAGCCAATTAGAACGATGCTGTCTTAACCATTCCCGAACTTCACCCAGTTGATGTGCATTGCAACCTGGCGTTCTAACACATTTTCATAGTGCACGACCAGAATTTTATATTTTTGGAATAACAGTCGTACTGTAAAATCTATCCCACAATACACCATTTTGCACACTTTCGAAGGGCCTCTTACTTGACGTCATTTTCTACGGCGAGGTCCCACGTTGCTCCTAGGTAATCATGTTTATTTACTTCTCGGATGATGATCATGCCGGATCTGAGGTTTGATAGTTAGGAAATTTGCCTGTGACATATTACATACTGTGACATCACATACCACTCTCCTCAATACCCAATTGATATTTTAACATGCAAGACTCATATCGTGCATTTAATGATTTAGACACCCTGTAATTATATGTACTCACCCTGGAGCTACTCAACCACGTCCTCCCTTCAATGTAACAGCATAGCCCCAAAGATGCCAAATTTTGCCAGTGGATTTGTATCATAGTTTTCAAAGTTTACGTTGAATTAGCATTATGCATTTTTTTAACTTCGATATGCATTTGTATCATAGCCGAATTTTTTTATATACAGTCGTAATGACAGGGTGTCCTTTCATGATTCAGAATGAAAGGACGCCCTGTATATTGTTCATTTTAGATATTATAGATCATTTAATAAGAGGCTGAGGAACAAGGAAGAAACGTTTGTCCAATGTGCAATCATGGTTGGGGAAGATTTTGGTGGATGCTCGTGCAGAACTCAGCTTGACCTTTGACACATGTTTAGTGTAGATGGCGTTGCAGCAGGCCAAAGATTTTTTTGAGTGCCAGCAGTGACAAAATTTGAAGCGAATGGAAGAACCATATCTTGGCATATGTGTCAGAGGTCAGCTGAGTGGCGATAATGCTACTTCCAAGTACGTCATTTGAGTTCTGCTTTGAGAGAATAAAAATAAATGAAAGTAATTTCGATGAAACTGAGATCGAGCAGTTCATCACTCTGAATGGCCACATGCTTGATTTGCTCTGCATTTACATGTAAATTATCTGCCATATCTATCTTATGGCAGATAATATACATGTGAATGCAGAATAAATGACAAAATAAAATTGTACTTCATTAGTCATTAATCGGAAAACAGCTGAAAGACATAGCTGGAGTTTTCGGAATGATTCAATTATGAATGCACTGTGTTCTGACTGTCATTTTTTTAACTGTCTAGAGTACATGAATCATGATGTACCTAAATTCATGTTTTCAAATTTGAGAATACAGGGTGAGAGAAAAGTTCATGACTACAGTAAAAGCGAAAGATATTTATAATTGGTTGACAGTTGACGATTGAAGAAGAAGTGACAGGGGAAGATTCTGAAAATCTTATCATGCACAGCCAATGACGTCATCTTCACGGTTAAGAGGATAGTAATCGATTAACCGTGAAGACGTCATAGATCACAGGTGGCATTATTTGGAATCCTCACCTGTGACTTCACATTCAAACAGACTTTTGCCTCACCCTGTATAGTATAATCTTGACTGCTATCCTGATACATATGATGAAGCAGTCATTTTTTTTCTCACAAATTGGGTATTTTAATTTTCTTGTCGCAGGAGTAAAGTATTGGTCCAATGATCTATGGTGAAATCTTTAGAACGCACTTTTAACCTGATCTCCCAATGTTTGGAATGTCATGAATGTAACCTGTCTTCCATGGACAACATTCTAAGGACACTTTGACCCATGCCCCTACTGCATATTAATTTTTATTTCGTTTAGAGTGCAGCATGCATTAGAAGTTTTAGCAGGCTTTGACTTATTGTCTATACTGGCCAACTGTTGTTGATGTTAATTACTTATACTTCGTCAATAAATATTAATCATATTTATTATAGGCGCTCCCAGGTAATTTTCATAAAATTTCATATGCAGGATGTTCCAACCAAACGATACGCCTAGGGCCATATACAGGCAGTCCCAAAGATTCCCAAAATTTTTTTTTGCGTCATAATAATAAATTATTGAATGTTTTATATAGTTTTTATAGTCTGATAACGGTTCAATACATGTAGTTTCATAATCCTCAAATTAAACCAATCGCTTAATTCTTTAACGGGACATCCTGTACATATCCTTACTGCCATCTACAGAGTGTCCCAATATTATACTGTTTTTTCTCAACCAATTTCGTCTCAATGGGACATCCTGCAACAGTCTGAAAATGTCCTTTATTGAAAAACAATAGCATCAATGGAATGACCGAATGTGCATTTGTGAAATTTTCTTTGTGTTCGTAGGCCAGGTTTATCCGCAGATTTGTTTTGAAATTTATTTATGGTAAGGTAGTTTTAGTTTGAAATTCGAGCCACGTAACCCGAGGGGTTTTACCGAGATAAAGCTGTTGTTTTTGAATATAAAGTATTCCGATAGCATTATCCGAATTAAGGATCACCTGAGTGCAAATTTAATATCTTTTCCTAAGCTTTTCTTCCTTTCTTGCTTCTATTAACAGGAAATATTGTTGACACGCTTTGTATATAGAAATCATATGGGCTTCATATACACATTTGTATATAAATATATTTCTAGCTGTCGTCTCTCTTTTTTATATTTAAACGTGAAGTTTATTAATTCATTATTCGAGGAGCTATCTTGTAACTCTTTTCCGAATAACTAAATTTCATTTTTCTAAAAAATAAAATAGAACGCCAGCGTGAAAACTATTTGAAAGATTGCCATATTATTGAATGTAATCCTCATAAAATTTCAGTGCGATATTAAAATTTCTCAATTTCTTGTACATAAAAGTACACAAAGAATATTTGTGTTATTTGATCCAAGGTGGTGGTGGTGACGGATTTTAAATATACTGTGGAAATTCTTCGAGTGCTAAGAATTTCCAGCGTTGTTTTCGTTTATTTCCTATACATGTAGATGGCGTGGCTTGATGACAGCAACTAGGGCATCTAACAGCAACCAAATAAGTTTCCAATTTGGGTTAGTTGGTAGGTATTTATGTTCTGCATATATACATGTATGTTATTACATGTGCTTCAGTTTTATACGATTATAAACTAACATTACTTTATTATTCAGTATAATTTATTAGAATTAACTAACAGTGCATAAATTGAACAACAGCATCAGTTTACATTGTTGTTATTTTACGAATATTTCACATTGCATTTTCAATCATTTGTTTTCCAAATTTGGCAACTAATACTGCTAAGTAAATATAGTCGGTCATAATAAGCTGGTTTTATTATCTTTAGAATCGTTCACTTGCCTTACGTTATTACAGGGTGGCACTTTAATACTGGAGACAATTCTTGAACGTCCCCAATGTAGGGAAATTTTTCTTCATCCCTGTACAACGACTGTCATTATTCTCGGTGTCCTTAAGTTAACCGGCCGTTCTTATTGGAAATTTAGTCAGGCGCATTTCCAGATAAACTGCAGACAATACAGAAGTACGTTCACAGCCCAGTGGTTTAAGCTTCCGTTTATTGTTAATATCCGTTTGCTCGTAATATGATGGATGTTGCTTGACCATTTGCGATGCCTTCTGGTCATTTCTCTTCGCTAAGACGACGTTGGCCGCTCGTGGCCGTGTTATTCTTCCGTATTAATTTAATGCACTTATTTCTGGGAAACTGGATTTCTTATTGGCCGATTTAAGCCAAAAACCGAAAATCGCGATTAAACCATTCAGTCGGAATTCGATGGAGGTTTCATTGCTTCTCCACCATTTGCTTCTTATAACTTGCATGGACCACTCGTTTACACGGTGGGTCAAAAGTCTTTCGCGTCGCAAAATCTGCAAACTTCCCATGGGGTGGGTGGGTCCTCGTGAAAGTGTTACGATCTGTTACAGGGGGTCCGTGAGTTTTTCTCCATGCGTTACGTAACATTTTTCAAGGACCAGGATATCTTGAAAATTGTACCGCACTGTTGCAGCTATAGACAACAGCATTAGCTGATGTACAAAATTAACTATTCTGCGCTCTGCAGTTAAGATTTTCAATGGATCGGTGATATCCAAACCAAAAACATTGTCATCAGTAACATCTTGCAGAATCAATAACAAATGGTGCACTTGGTCCTGTATAACGTACAAGTTACAT
>JAQGAF010003913.1:0-15842 GCA_034687865.1 Kryphioiulus occultus
GTAGTCATTTGCGGATGCGCACACCAATTAGTAAATTTCAATTAAGAATTATTTTTTAGGATTGACACCCCCTATTGTGTGAGTTCTTTTGTATAGATTCAGTAATTATCGTCTTAGTCAATGACCATTTTGATTAAAACATTAAAACTTGAAATATTAAAAACATTTCACCTTGGAATTCAGGTTGAGAATTTCATTATTTATACCAAAGGTCAGGTTCCTTTTACTTTACATGTACATTATATTGGTCTGGGCGCTATTTTGCCTTGTAGGCATTGCGCCCTTAACCTCCACCAAACAAACAAACAAACATGTATATTGGTTGATGGGTAAACTAAAGGTTAGAGAAAAAATCAAAATTTTAACCCGAGAAACCTGTGACAGTCAGGGGATTTTGTCGCAATTATTCACGTTGGAGTTTTGATATCAGGTTCAGAATAAATGATATCAACCTTTTCATGCGGTACACTATACCGATCAAAGGAATATATAGTCCATTAATTTGATACATTTTAATTTAATTGCTCAAATGTAATATACTTCCATTTTTGGACGTCGCGTCGGTAAATGAAACCACAATGAAAACGGATCCTGTTGGGTTTGGATGAGTTTCTAACTCAAGTGTGATGAACTTTCAATATTTATTTAAGGTGTACGCTCATATTTCAATGGCTCTATGTCTCTGTGACATAATGCGTTGCGTGAGACTCTTTGGTGCCAATTAGTAAACCTGCAATCATGTGTTCAGTAAATGCAAGCCATTCAATGCATATTAAATGATACTAACTTTCAGTTCGTTCCTTATCGACCTTATAAACTACCGGTATGGTCGATAATAAACTTCTCACTTATCGATTTACTTGCTGTTAAGCAATTTTTCTAGTACAGTGTGGAATGAATTAAATGTTTATTTTTAAGGTTTTACTCTGTTTATCTTTGAAATCAATATCTCTGTACTCTTAACAGGGTTTCCACAGAACCTGGGAATCCTTGGTAACCTGGAAAAGTCAGGGGATATCTAACTGACTGAGAAACTTGGGAAAGTCAGTCGAATTTTTACAAATTTTCACCAAGTCAGGGAATTTACCAACTTTTAAGCATTAATTTTAATTTAAGAGATACTGGATACATATATTTAGATTCTGACATATACAATACCTTGGTTTTTACATTACGTGATGTTCCCCTTTGCGCAATTTTTCTTCATTTCTGCAATGTCGAAATTTGACAAATTAAAATAAATTTCGAAAATTTGCGTACTCACACAGGGTTTCCCCAGACCTGAAATACCTAAGTCAGGGAAAATTGATTTACTTTGAAAAAGTCAGGGAAATTCAACAAGTGGTTAGCACAAAAATCAAAACTGTGGAAGAAATTCATGATGAAATTGTTAATTAAAAAAACCAAAAGTTGCTGCTTATTATAAAAATGTCTGTTATATCTCGTGTTTATGTATAAATATAGTATTAATTCGTTACATTAGGGGGTGTACGCGTGTGCATATGAGCGCCAAAACCTGAAAAAAACCGGTTTTGGTAGTCATTTGCGGATGCGCACACCAATCAGTCAATTTCAATTACAATTATTTTTGCATTTTTAGCCGTCAGGGTGGTCAGGAATAATTTGTTTTAAAACCTAAAAACGTCTGAAATCATTCAACGGTTTTCTTTTTCAAAGTTGATTTGTTACATTTTTTTCAATTTTGTTAACTGCCTCAGATTGGTAATGTTGCTTAATTGGCAAGGATATACAATTTTTATGTACATGTGGTTGTCAAGGTTTGCATGATTAATCATAACGAATGAAATGCCTATAGAATGCGTCATTATGAACATTACATGTACATGAATATTGTTTTAGTCATCTAACGTGGCTAGACTTACTGTATTACTGTGTCAATTCAATTCAGTCGAAAACTACGGTTCAAGTGTCACAATATGGAGTGCAAGCGTTATCGCTTAATTTTGTAATGATAAACGTGTCATCCAAATTGATACGTTGTCTCTTCGACACCAGCAGATTTTTCGTGAATTTTCGGATTTAAATTCGTTGCCCAGGATAATAAGCAAACACTGAGATAATCACAATTTAAGCCTATCTGCAGCGACGTCACTGGGAGCAATAATTAATTAATGGGTACTTATTTTGTTTTACAACGCTGTAAATCTTTTTTTCTTTCAGTGTAATTCATGGTGTTTGCCTTTACTGTAACGTGTGTTCAGTTGAACTCGACTGATTATTTTTATATTGACCGCATCAATTTAAGATTTTATTACACGAATGCTGCAATGCTATTTTTAATTAAGTTTTATCTGATATCTATTATTGAGCCGCAGTACTGACCACCAGTCAAATTTAATTGTAAACAAGTATAACTATCGTTTTTTATTGCTGTCACATAGCTGACTTCGTCATTGTTCTCTGATTCATACCAGCCTAAGAAAGTTAAGCAGATTTCAATGATCACATCAGTCAGTTAATAAAAATGTAGAAAGTACAATAAATATAGAAATACTCATTTTGACAATGTTTATCTGACCATCAATATAGCTTTTGGAGCGACTTATAGTCTATACATGTACTCGTATATTAAATTATAGATAAAACATAAGATTTGATAAATAGTGACGTTAAAAGGTTTTGAAAAAACTACACTTTTAGGGTGACCAGGCTGCTGAAATCTATAAAAATATTGTTCAACCCACGTATTTTCATTTCCAAAACTGCCCCAAACTAGACCATGATAACCTTATTGTTTAAAATGCACTGTACAAATACACTTTTAATTAGTGAATGATTTTTAAGAAATTAATAATATTTTGCAAATGGGACCAGTATATGGGTGTTTCTTTAACCTAGACATCTTAATGATGCTGGAAAATGCTCACTGTATTAAACTATGCTTAATTTTTGCTTTAATTTTGCTTTTAGGTGGTGCCTCAAGATATTTTTAATTTTACCACCTGTTGTACTTTATTTCAATGGAGCCACGATTCAGGTAAGGAGAACTTCAAGTATTGTAATTACAATATCGTACTTTTCATTTTTCAGATACACTCTCCTTCCCCTCTCGTCAGAATTCGTTATCGTCTTAAACCCCACCCTCCGAATTGAGGACATAATCATTTGCCAAAAAATAATTAGAAATGATTGGTTTTAGCCAACATTCTATCAAAGAAATGTAGTAATTAAATTTAAAAAACCTCAAGTGATAACGAAAGGCACAGCTATGGAGAAAAAAACCCGCCAAAAGCGTACTTTTAGATGTACTTTATTGAATATAGTCCCTGTTTAAAAAGTATACATTTTTATACACATTGAACTCCACTTTTTTGTTTTTTATTTATGATATTTTTTTAGTGTACATTTAGCATAGGGATAACAGATGGGCTTCTACTATAGGCGTGTTAGCTAGCAGTGATTGCCAATCATTAAGGGGCAGCTTAAAGCGGCTAATACATTGTACATTGTTATGCTAGGTCTGGTGCAAGTTTTTTTTGGCACTTACTACCTACTCTGTTGAAGGAGTACAGTTGAAATAAAGATTTTTTTGGAGAAGGAACAATACCGAAGTATTTCCGAATTCGTTTTGCAAAACTTGGTCTCAAATGATGTACTTTCATACCGTCAGGGAAATGAAATATGGTCAGGGAAAGTCAGGGAAATTTTGACATTTTGATCATTCAGTCAGGGAAATTCAGGTGAAAGTCTGAGAAATTCATAATGTCTGGAAATTTGTTGTGGCACAACTATTTTGATTGGTAATAAGTATCTCATAAAAACAAAAGCTTTGTTACAAAATTTTGCCTATGGCGTTTCCTCCTAAAAGTGTCGATGAAATCCTGGAAAAGTCAGGGAAATTCAATTGAAGATTTGGCTAGTCAACATGGCAGAAAAATACAAAATATAGTAAATTGTAGTATTCCGGATAAATTTAATTTTAATTACTTCTGACATTTTTTATTTGAAAAGTAAGGGAAATTAATCAGATTTGGTCAGGGGACATCAAGGAAATTGAGTTGCAAGTTTTGGCTTGAACCATGTCTAGTCTTTGGCAATAAATTCTACTGTATGAATAGATCGCCATTAAAATTCATTGATAATTTTAAAAAAAATTTCAACCTGGAAAAATTAGAATATGACCATGTTTAACGCGTAAAACTCAGGAAATTTCGTTTTCAATAATTAATGTCACTATTTGGCTGCATCGTTTGGCTACCCCTCCCCTAAGATGGTGATATGCAGTAATACTTGAACCAGAACGTCCCCTAGCGATGGATCATTCTATCATCTTTATTTAGCCAACGTGTATCTCCCTCGACGATCCACCGATCTGATAAGTCATAATTTGTTTGAAAAACTTTTCTTTTCTCTTTGAAATAGTTTCGTATTGGGACAATCGCCGATAGTCATGGATCGTTGCCTACGCTTTCTAGTCGATGCCACCCACGCCACCAGGGTTTTTTTCAAAAACGAAGAGGTGCGAATTGCGTTCGTGTATCCTACATGTAGAGCTTTTCGATGGCTGCCATTTTCCACCCCCTCCAACGCTTCCATTGGATTTTCAAGAAGTTCGCCGCCATTTCAACTCCTCCTCCTATTTTTCCATATCCCGTCGTTGGACGAATCACCTCAGTCCAATGACGTCATGACCAGTGGTGATGCCCCGCTTTTTAAAGGGCCTTCTGATCACGAGTGGAGGGTCAAAAGCACACCTGAGCTCATAGACCAGCCTTTCAGTAGCCGGGACTCTTTAGGGCTCTCACAAGCTGAAAATCAACCAGACTCACCTTGCTCTTCAATCCCTCATCCGCCATGATTTCAACGGTTTCCTGCTTGCAAATCCTGCTGTTGGTCAGTGGACTGCTAGGGCTATCGGCCAAACCTGTTCAGGTAGGACACATTTAGCCTTTGTTTACTTTAGCTCATCCACGCTGCTCGAAGGTTTACTTAAAGACATACAGTTTTCGCCATTTCGAGTGCATGATCACTATTAGCAGTGCTTAGCAGGGCCTTTAAATTGATGTTTCAGCCCATATAAAGAAAAAGAAAGCAACGCTGAAATAACTTTTGTAAAATTTATATGGGCCTACATGGTACTCGGTATTTACGATTGAAAATTTGAGGTTTTCAACTATGCAGAAATACGAAATATGTTTTAAAGGGTTCACACTTAACTGGAAAGTAAGGGAAAATCAACACATACCAACGAAATGAAAGAGTGGCAGGGAATATCAGGGAATCCATGATAGACACTTCCGAGTATTGTTAAGTGCCAGATTTTCAATTTACACTGGTAATTAACTCCTTGTGGACGCCAAATTCTTGAAGTGACATTACGAAAATAACAATATAATTATCAATCTCACCATATGATCTAGCTGTTGCATTTTATTTCTGTTTATTTTTTCCCGAGCCAGAATCCATGACCCTTTCGAGTTTTAATATTTAATTGCCAGAAACACCCCAGATTTTCATTTCGGACACATGTACATTTTGAATGTATTTTTGACATCTTTATTTCGAATAATTCATCCTTAGATAATTTTCTCGAAGTCGATATCTAGATAAATCGCGTTTTCACACCAGAAAACAGTATATTCGCCTTTTTTTTTTGCAAAACTCTGAAGTCCGCTTCCGAGATAGAAAATACAAACACACATGCAAACAAATATATAAATAAGCAAGATTAGCTCGTTTAATTGTATAGGATTTGCAATCTATCATTTTCCTATGACTGAAAAGTTGTCAGGGAAGGACAGGGAAATCGACTTGAGAATTTGTGGGGTAGCCCAAAATACATTATTATCCAAATGTTTTTTTCATTGTAATGTTTGGGTATCATCAAAAATATTTTCGAACCTTCGAAATTGTCGTACTTTAGACTTAGTGTTCGTGGATTCGCAAACACTGCAGGGTTCCCACATTCTGAAAAGTCAGGGAGTGCCAGGGAATTCGTGATAATCTGTGAAAATGTCAGGAGATGTCTTGGAAATTGACATTTCATCAGCCAAATGATTAGTCATTATCGTTTATTAAAAATTGGGATAAAATACATCATTTTCGTTGGTTTAAAAATCTCATGTTAAATGCCAGGGAAATGACTGAAAAGTTATCAGGGAATGTCAGGGAATCGGAGAATTTTAGTAGGAACACTGCACTGGGATCTTCCCAGTCTATCAAGAAGTTTGGGAAAAACGTTCTTATGAATTAAATAGAAATAACTGTCCGAAGTAATCTTTCTTTATCGTAGATAAGTAGCTGTATCGATTGCTTTGACCAAGTCAATGAATTTTGCATTACCCAATATACTTTTAGCAAAGGTATGCCATTTGGGAGGTGTGGAAAATCCATTAATCCAATTGATTAGGTGGATACTACACTAGTACAGTATTTATCATTCGAGTGGACATCAACATCATTGCTATAAGCATAGTTTCTTGAAACGATGTGTGTCAGTGAACAGTTCCTAGCTATGATGATTGATGGATTACATTCGTATACATTATGAGCTGTAAGACGTTGTGCAAACCGTAGATGTAAGGGATAAAGGACGATAATTAGTTAGATCCAAAGCGAACCAGGCTTAGTGATTGGACAGATACAAACCTCTTTGCTATTCCGGAATATTTAGTCTGTTGGATAATTCTGTATATGTTTTGGAGATATGGTAGTCTATATTGGGTCTATTTGGGTCTATATTGATAGAAGAGTAAATTTCTTACTCTATGAAGCCAAGTAATAATTCATAAACTTAAGCGAGCAATGGATTACACGGTGATTAATTTCTGTCCAATCTTGTAAAAACATTTTGAAATTGAACATTGAGAATGTTGACCATGTGCCGCTAAATCAATTTACTCAACAGATTTATTTTCACCTTGATTACGTGCAGTGTCATGTTGTGGTCGGTTTCTTGTTTCCTGCTACTTGTTCTCGAGAACATGTGCTAAAGAAAATTTTAAGCTGTTTGCAAAAATACAATTGCATTCGCTTGATAATTTGACGTAAAATTTCTGACAAGAATTTTAAGTTCAACGATGACAACGAACACTGTATACTCAGCACTTCAGGTTTTAATGTCATATGGAGCTAATGCTCTGATTTATGGTGACAATGACTGTAGGCGACTAAAGCTTAATTAAAATTGAAGGGAGACTCGGAAAATAAGCAAAGCATTGTATGGCAGCTTCCCAAACCTGGGTAAATCATTTTTGCTGATAATATAAGGAATATTTTATCTGAATTGAGTAAAAGTGATTTTCTGATAAGCAGTTTTGGGGAAATGGAGGGACAAGTTTGGGATGCTGGTTAATTTGGATAAGGATTAAAATGTGGAATTACGATCAACCAACAAATTGAATTTCATTTCATGCCAGAAAAAAACCTTTATCTAAAAAACTCATCTTGACCGGAGCCTTATCTGTTTTGTGGTTGGATTCATCAAGTTTATTATTGTTATTGAGTATGAACTAACTGACACCTCCTGAAGTGGTTTCATAAGTCTCTAACGGAAGGCTTAATATTCATATTTATATAGATGCGGGGTATTTATTAATTTAGACCATATTCGAGCAACCTTTGGAACCGATAATTGGTAAACCTCAGGTGATATTAACAGCATAAGCTTAGCTCATTATAGGGCTCAATTTGAGCAGTTGACGTTTTATCAACCTCCATATACAATGTATAATGTATAGCCCCTCCCCTTTGAAACAAATTTTGAAATTATTCGGAAAAAGGTCTAGTCGCTGACATGTCTCCCAATCGAGTTCTTCTTACTTTGTTATTGAGTTTTCTGGCTTTTATTGGTCGTAAATCTATCAGGGCAACGCGTATACTCTGAGGATACATCCATCAATTCAATAAAGACGATCGCCACTTGAGGCACTAAATGCCTTTTTATTGACGCACACGTGTCCAGGTCAATCAATTGCTTGTAGGGCTTTTGGCATTGTCGCTTAGGTTTATCATAAGCTCGGTTAGATGCAAAGACTATTTCTGTATTTACCAATGCATTTTAAGGATACGAATGTGCCAGGGGTTTTTATTCAGCCACAATCAGATTATCTGGACTTAACATTGTTAGGCTCCTGAAGCCTGACGAAGATGAACTGTCTTGTCAACAGGTTTTGGGATCTTGTTTGCGTTTTTTGCCAAGGTAGACATGAAGGTTCCTTAGTAAATTGAGAATAACCCGCAGCTGCTAGCCACTGCAGTTTTGAGACGAAAATCAAAATAAGGTTTTATTACTCTTGGGATATCTTCTAGAATTGCCTGTAGGAAACATTGATGGTGAATTGTGGGAAGATTTGTTATTTTGATTTTTTGCGAATTGGCCAAGTTGGTTTTAACAACCATTTCCAGCCTGTAATGGTCATTCATCTGCACCAGGGATTTCATCGGACAATATAAATCTGATAAAATAGACCTTAACCAGAAATGATTTTTTTGGATGGATACATGTACCGTATACCATACTCAGTTAAAATATTGAAGCACCAATATTTCTGTGCACATTTTAGAACTTGATTCCGATTAACAAAAAATTGCGAACAAATATTCGTTAAAAATTTAAAAAAATCCACAAATCTATCGACTTAACTTTCTGGGTGAAAGATTTTGTATCTCTAAAGTTTGATGTATTGCACTTTTCTGCAATTTGCTACTGTTTTTTATTATTATAACGATATGTTGACGGTAACAGCTGCAACTTTTAAAATGTTTATTGATACAATGCATTGATGTTTTGGGAGGAAATGAAACACTGCTGTCTAATTAAGATTCAGCAAACTCACATTAGATCCACATTTAATTAAAAATTGCCTGTATATACACAGGGTTCCCCAGAACTGGAATACCTATAGTAGTCAGGGAATTTGAAACGGCTTGGAAAAGTCAGGAAAAATTAATTTACTATGAAAAAGCCAAGGAAATTTTACAAATCAGTAACAGTTTTGCGTGGCTATTTATAGGTTTGCCCAAAAATCAAGAGATGACAAGCAATTCTGCAAAATAAATTTGAAAAACTGATCTAAATTTGCTGTTTCCATCTCATTCTATTCCATCTCCTTTTTATAATATAAAAAGCAACAGATATAGCATTTCTTACATTGACATGTTATATTTTTGCATTTCCAGTGGTCAGGTGATCAGAAAAATGCGTTTTAAAACCTTGAAAAGTCAGGGAAGTTGAAAACATCACCTCTGGTGGAACCCTGGTACACTCCAGGGTGAATTTTGATATATTTATAAGGATTCATAATTGGTACGAGTATAAGGGGTAATGGTGTAGTAGTTTGTGGCTTTATGCTTTTAACTTAACTGAATTATAGTTATGCGTGGGAATTCAAATGGTGTTAGTTAAATGGAATCATTTTATATCCATGGACAATACATGTATCAACTTCCCCATGTAATGCCGCTTATTAATTTAAATAACCCAGGTTTTCATTGTTAATACTTAATCGTATTAACAAACTACAAACGCTCATAAGTGTATCTATGGATGTCCTGAGGTTAATAATTTCATTATTCAATATTATTATGTTATATCCAGAATAATACCTTTGGCTGAGATTAATAATTAAAACGGTGGAAGGCCTACTGCACGTTATATTATCATTGTGAAGCTATAATTCATAAATATAAAATGCTTTATATCTCTCAAAATTATCACTGCCCTCTTCAGACATTTCGTTCACTACTTCGACTATTTTGAATTATAATTTCGAGAATTTGACCTATACAAGAATTGATCACACACAGTATACCATACATGCATCGTATACATGTATACTGTAGTCTATTGAATGAACCATTAATGCTCAAATTGTCTAGAGAAGCAAGCGTGTTCGAAACCACAACAAAATTAAAGGAATTTGTGTTAATTATTATTGTGCCAGCACTAGATAATCAACCCTTGTTCGTGGAAATTAACGTAATTTGCTTCCTGGTTACACTCGAGTTCTGCATTAAACCTAATTAAGAAACAATTGCTGATAGTATGCAATCAGGCACATCTACTGCATGTTTCCCAGCAACCAACGATTTTGATTTATGGCAACTGGAATTCCTTTCTTAAGATAATCCATCCTTGGGCGTTGCATATACTGTAAAGTTGGGCAATATTTCATTGCACTTCATTTCCTAAAGATTTAAACCTCCACTTGACAAATTATTTGATAAAAAAGTGAACTCGTGATTATCATACTTACAATGCAGTATACGTAAGATAATTCAGAATTTTTATTAGAATTTTTTTCCATTCTCAGGAAGTTAATCGATATAACATAACCGCACCATTACTTTGAAAATGACGTTCAATTTGTCAACTCAATAGAAACCTCGGATGTTAATGCCAAAGGATAAGCATGCAACTCGTGGATAAAGAAAAAATGCATATTATATAGAACTTAAGTTTAACAAAGATGCTTTAGGCCCTTCGTCCTTTGTATGCCATGATGGGACTTCGGCTTAAATGATGTATTTATTCAAATTGGAGAATTGTGCCAGTAAGATTACAGTTAACAAAAGCGTGTTTACCGTGATGGTATGAATTATTTTGCCCTCTATAGAGGCGTTTATTAACTTAGAGAAATATGAATTTTTAAATGTATACAACACCAGCAACCTGTGTCGATAATTCAAATTCTGTACCTACAAAATACTGTGTGGAAAAATACTAATTTTAGTTGAATATTTACAGTGTTCCCTAGATCTGGAAAGCCTGGAAAGTCAGGGAAATCGAATAGGCAGGGAAATTTTACGAGTCAATAACACGTTTTACATAAATAATTATTGGTTAACACAGAAATAAAAATGTGGATAAAATTCGTGATGAAATTATCAATTTAGAAAAAAAAACCTAATCTAAATTGTCTGTTTCCTTATGAACATTTGTGTTATATCTCCTTTTTATATAAAATCATCAATAAATAAAGCAACCCTTACACAACTCAGGGAAGTTGAACACTTCATTTCTAAGTGTTATACACGCCGATGCTTCACGTGACATCACACGTTTAACATGGAGCTAAAACTATTAACAATCATAGCCCCATATCATTATTGTTCAGAAATCCTAAGTTGTGAAAATGCACACTATTGTTAGGTAATTGCAAACTTTTCAGTGTTTATGTTCAACTTTACAAATCATATACATGTATTTATAATAGCGCACATCCTAATCGTGCGTCGGCCGGCTGACCGTGTAACCAACGCTTTTTCATTGCGCATATTATGAAACTTTGCAGCCCTGGTTGTCAACACCTGGCTTAGCCCAGTATTGTAAGGCGTCGTGCAGTTGGGAAACACGTGGTTGGAAGATGGAAAAGCAGAGTTCGAGCCCAGGCATCGCCACAACTTTTTTTCAACTATTTTTTTGGTGCATTTATATTGCCATTTTTGGCGTGGATTTTTTTTCGAGCCCAGGCATTGCTACGGTTTTTTTTAATGATTTTGGCGTGAATTTTTTCACGCAATGATTTTTCGTATTCCACCGTGGATTTCTTCACCCAATGATTTTGGGTTTTCTGGCGTGGATTTTTTCATCCAATGATTTTGGGTTTTCTGGCGTGGATTTTGGATTATCATATAATAACTAGGTGTCTTCCCGTGCTAATACGGGGTGAAAATGACATTTTTCGCTAGGACGGCGTGGCGGTTTTATTTGCCAAATTAACATTTCATCCCTTGCTGTACCACCCCGTTCTTGCGAAAAATGTCACTTTCACCCCGTGTTAGCACGGGAAGACACCTAGTCATCTAATGAACACGGAACAAATAAGCCTATATTGTCTAATAAACACACTAAGTATTCATTTTTACTTTGCAAATCAGTCTAGTTAATTAATTCCCAACATGAGCTAACTTTTCCGAAACTGACTGGCATGCAACATTTTCCAAAAAGAGACAGGGCACTAAATGTCCTAATGCACTAAAATAACACCATGAACTTCATGTACATGTAATAAGAAATTAGTAAGTTGGTAGCAGTCATGTTATGTTGGTTTCTTAGTAGATCAAGTTTTAATTAAAAAAATTAAGTACATAAATTCTTAATTTCTTTCCATAATTGTTTCTCGCTAAGGGAATGCTACAGTAATGTATATCAATTAGTAATTTTTCTTAGACAGTTTGATTTAGTTTTTAAAGTGATTTCATAATTTGGTGCCAAAATAATTGTTATGTGGTTGCATAATCTCTCAGCTGTTTACCATTTGAAATATTTAGAATTTATATTCATAGATACAATTTCTACTTAACGAATTGCAAAAGTACACTCACTGCTACAATTTCGACAAATATTTCTCCAACGCCAATTTTTGTACCAAAATAATGTATTTTATACCGTATTTAACGCATTATGTTTGCATGAATTTGCGGTTGTAATGCGTTATATTGTTTGTTGGCAAATTTACGATATTTGTTCCTTTCTCCTCGTGACACGATACACTGATGAATGTTTGTTGAAGTTTATCGAGGATGATATCTCCGTAATCTCCCTCGAGATTGCCTTCAAATATTTTTCCTCTTCTGTTCACCCAATTCATACAATTAAGGTTTTTGACAGGTTTTTATTGCGTAAAATGCTGATCATGAGTCGCGTGTGAAAACTATGGCAACAATCAATTAGGCAAACCGCACGGTGGAAAAATTATATTGCTTATTAAAAATGAAAATGTGTCGACGCATTAACACAGCAGATTTCGTCGATAAAATCTATCATAATATTATCATATGGCATGCGCCGCGGTCGTCATAAAATTTTGAGTGAACTGCATTAATGACTAAAGGATTAATAAGAAAAAGGGTTTAATATTATCATATCGCTTTGTGTATGTACATATCAAATATTTTGTAATTGAACTTTAGAATCAGGCAAACACGTACCGTACATGTAACTTATATACAGTGCTAGCAGTCTTACCCGTCGTTGAATGACTGGGGAGGGGGTTGGCACCTAAAGTACTGCCCTAACAGTACAGAAGATACATTTATCTCTCTGTTTAATCCCTTCATAATAGTAATACGACAGCGAGTTATTATATACATGTGATCCACAATCCATGCCAGAAAACCTAAAATCATTGGATGAAAAAATTAACGCCAGAAATCGAAAATTATTGGATGATAAAATTCTATGCACGAATCCAATGCATACAAAAATAGTATGAAAAAAATCGTAGCGACGCTTTATTATATAATCCAAAATTCACGCCAGAAAACCCTAAAGCATTTGATTAAAACAAAAAAAATTGGTTGTCACGTTTGGAGCTCAGATGGTAACTTGCTTGGTTAGCATGTGTTAGGTTTGGGGATCGATCCTTGCACCTTTTCATGTTTTTTTCGAATTTTTGTACCAGGGGGGGGGGGAAGTTCGAGATTTGTTACAAAATGTGACAAGGGGGTACTGATCGTGTTACGTAACGTCACGTCACTGCAATGGCAGGCCGAGAATTGTGGGTAAATTAAAAATGCAGCTAATAACAGATTAATTTGTAATAAGTTAAACGGTGTACCCAATTTCAGAATCCAAGGTTAGTGAAGTCGGTTAAAATGATTAACAGTGGGAGTGTTCGAATTGTTACAAAGTGTTGCAAGGGGGAAGGGGTCAAAAAAGCTAGAAATTAGCGTTACATAATTTGTGGACGCTCCCTAATACGGAAATACCCTGTTAACTTAGTGAGGCTTGAGTTAGTGATGTTAATGTTTTGAAACAAAAGCCCAATTAGTGTGGTTAGACATTGGAGTTAGTGTAGATTTTCACACCACTCAGCATTTGGCGGCTTTTACGAATTTTTTGAGAAAACTGGTAACTTCTCCATACTTTCTAACCGTATTACTTAATGAAATGTGTTCATGATTATGAAGCATTGAATCAAATTTTCAATGGATTGGTATATTTTGTCTCCGAATTAATGTAGGTTGAGAGCATCATATATCATCATCATCATCATCATCATATATCATCATCATCATCATCATCACATATAAATAAATATACCGTATATTAGCACAGATCCTCGACATGCGTCCGGCTGGTCGTGTAACTAACGATTTTTCATTGGGCACATAATGAAACTTGCAGCCCTGGTTGTGCGCACCCGGCTTAGCCCAGTGGTGTAACACGTCAAACAGTTGTGAAACAGGCCGTTGGGATGTGGTAAGGCCGAGTTCGATCCAAGGCATCGCCACAATTTTTTTCCCATATTTTTTTCGTGCATTGATATTACCATTACTGGTGTGGATTTTTTCACCTAATGTTTTGGTTATTCTGGCGTGGATTTTTTCCCCCAATGATTTTGGGTATTCTGGCGTGGACTTTTTCATCCAATGATTTTGGGCATTCTGGCACGGATTTTTTCACTCAATGGTTTTGAGTTTTCTGGCGTGGAATTTTTTCACCCAATGGTTTTGGTTATTCTGGCGTGGATTTTTTCACACGAGATTTTGGGAATTATGGCGTAATTTTTTCACTCAATGATTTTGGGTTTTCTGGCATGGATTTTTTCACCCACTGAATTTGGGTATTCTTACGTGGATTTTTTCACCCAATGATTTTGGGTATTCTGGCTTGAATTTTTTCAACCAATGATTTTGGTTTTTCTGGCGTGAATTTTTTCACTCTAGATTTTTGGAATTCTGACGTTGATTTTTTCAACCAATGATTTTGGAAGTTCTGGCGTGGATTTTTTCACCCAAATTCTGGGGTAGATTAAAAAAAAATGCAAAATCCTGGACAAAAAGTTATATTGACAAGAAGTTTCACAGAATAACATGTTAAAATGAATGGCACTCGATTAGGATTGTTATGTTCTTTTTAATGCACCATACTACATGTCTGGATTATTGTTATGAGGGAAAAATTAAAAAAATTGCCAAGTCCAGGACAAAAAGTTGGATAGAAAAAAAACGTTTCACAGAATATCACGTTAAAATGAATGAAATTCGATTAGTATTGTTATGTTCTATTTAATAAGCCATACCACATGTCTGCCTCTTAATTAGAACGTGAGTTAGAATTAAAAAACAGTAAAATAAATGCTACAAATTGTAAAATTCACTGGAAAAAATAGTTTCACAGAATAACACGTTTGAATTAATGACACTAGATTAGGAATAATACGTTCTATTTAATTCCCAATAGCACATGTCTGGCTCTTTAACTACATGTAGAACCCGAGTTATAATGGAAAAACTTTAAAAAAAATAATAATAAAATTCATTTAGGTAAAAGTTCACTAGAAAAAAAGTTTAGATATTAGACAATAGTTTGGGAATAATACGTTCTATTTCCGGTAATTATCAAGAACACGTGTTTGGCTCTTAGTTAGCACCCGAGTTATAATGGAAAAAATGGTAAAAACCAACAAAAGGTTGATTGAGTACATTCTGGTTGATTCATAAGGCAATTCACAGTTCATACAATCGTATTTATGTTAGTAATTTATGCACACTTGTATATTTATTAAAAAAAATTGACACTAACTCAAATTCAGCTAATCATTTACAATTTATCTACACGATGTTGTTAATTTGCATTTTGGGTTGTTTACACAAGGTAATAGTCAAGAAACCATTGTTATTTTCGACGCCATTTTGCAGTGTTCCATATTCCTGGCGCTTACACCAGCACCTGACATGTCTAACCGCTAACCTTATGCTGTCAATAGAGAGTTTGCGCTACACGAAAAACGTGTGACGTCACGTGTAGCATTGCAAATCAAAGAGAACAGCTCTCGTGCCATGGAATGAAAATTGTGACGTGTATAGCTTTCGCTATCTTTTTTCATTTTATCGAGAATTTACCTTTAAAAGAGATTTCTTTGTCATTTATT
>JAQGAF010003914.1:0-15836 GCA_034687865.1 Kryphioiulus occultus
TGGAGTTTTTAAAGTACTACACATGTATGTTCCACTGGAGTTTTTAAAGTACTACACATGTATGTTCCACTGGAGTTTTTAAAGTACTACACATGTATGTTCCACTGGAGTTCTAGCATTACTATACATGTTTGTTCCACTGAAGTTCTAGCATTACTATACATGTATGTTCCACTGAAGTTCTAGCATTACTATACATGTATGTTCCACTGAAGTCTTGAAGTACTATACATGTATGTTCCACTGAAGTCTTGAAGTACTATACATGTATGTTCCAGTGAAGTTCTTGAAGTCCCAATCGAGTCATACTTCGTGAAATTAATACAAGTCTGTGTTCAACCTCGTTCACAGACGGCAAATTTCAGGGATTTTTCCTGATTTCAAGGACTTCGTACTCTGAATTCACAGATTTCATTGACTACTGTGGGGTTCAAGGGACTCCACGTGACTTCAAGAACTTAACGAACTTCAGTGCATGAGATATCATTGAAGTCCCACTGCAGTGAGTGCAGTCACTAAAGTCTTTGAATTCCGGCAAAATGCCCTAAGTCTGCATTCAGGTGTATGCAATTCTTGAGTTGTTAACCCCTTGTTATTGGATCACTAGGGTAGGCCTGCTAGTACCACTTATCAGATTTTTGGCATATGTAGGGTAGATTGTATTGGTAATTTTTTTTTTTCGAAAATCAAAGTAAATCCTTCAGCCACGAAAGAGCACACACACACTGGAGATTTCTGGTTCAGGATCTTCCCCCAATTTTTTTCCGAATTCAACACGACTTTCTTAACTTCAGAAATAAGTCATGGGAATATATTTTTTCTCGCACTTTCGGCTTGAATTGCGTCTAAGCCTTTCTTTATTATTTGATCCGAATTCGTGCAAAATTGTTGAACGAGATTCGAGCAGATCCTCCCGGTTGCTATAAGTCGGCTTTTGTTCTCCAAAGTGCACATTGAACTCTGGCGCTTATGGTTCTCAACCGATTAAGGAATGGTTGAAACGAATAATTTGCGAGTGACCCCCACCCCCGCTTTTACCCATTTGCCCCATGCTGGCAGCCCCCTCTTGTCTTCGCCCTGCCATCTTGAAAAGCCAAGATGCACCACTTAAAACATGTTTAATTACTGCTGATGAACGTGGTGACCGCTGTAGAAAAACTTGTCTGGAATTAGTTTATTGTTCATGAATAACCTTAGCTTGTCCTGGGACGTCTGGGATACGTCAGTTGCAAAATCAGCGCCATCTGTGGTGCATTCCATCAACAGAATTACCTTTTTCTTTTCTCCTGTAGCATCTTAACTGATTAAGGGTTTAAGATGGGCGATAAGCTATCTGCAGAGCTAAGTTTCGACAAATCACTATTTGTTGGCAAATTTAAAAGTAATTGGAAAATTCTTAAAAACCTGTAAATGTTGAAATAGTGTGGAATGTAACTCATTTGGAATTAATTGAACAGCAGCAGCAAGAGGAACGAAAAGACATATACAGAGGAATTAAAAGACATATACAGGGTGATAACAAAATTTGTCCCTTCATTACAAAAACTAATTTTAAGAAAACTGTTAGAGAATTGTGAGTTCCAAGGAACAGGTTTTGGAAAATTTATACTGAAGAAACACTGAACTAAAATCTAGTTTTACAACTAGGTAATGGCTGTGTGTTTCCTATTCGGTAATGGAAAACCAGATTAATTTTGCATATTTCTCATATGTGGGTGTTGCCCGCTACGTAACGTTTTTTCTTTGATGTGTCTTCCCAATTTTTTATATATTGTAAAATACAAGTAATAAGACAAGTATTGGTTAAACGACAAGGAATAAGACAAGTGTTGGTTAAACGGCAAGTAATACGACAAGTATTAGTTAAATGGCAAGTAATAAGACAAGTATTGGTTAAAAGACAAGTAATACGGAGTAATGACAAAGTCTGTAAATCATTATACTGTAAAAAGTAATTTTAAGAAGACTGTTTGAGATTCAAGGAGTTCCAAGGAACATGTTTTGAAAAAAAATGGAATCGAAAATGGAGTGTGTATGCAGTTCTACCTTTTCCAAAAATCTTTTCATTGTATCTGTCAGGAGTTTAAACATTGTTTGTTGTGAGTGAGACTTTACGTGCTCTTTGGCCAAACAATGTAAATTGTAGGCTATTGGCGCCTGTAGGACGAAAAAAAAATATATAAAATCACTAAAACTTAATGCTCATCCATAAATTTCCTAAACGTCAAACGGTAACTGCTATATACAGTGTAGTTAGCGCACGAAAGGTGTGAAATTCCTTATGGCTTGATAATTGTTATAGTTGCTCGTCCTTGACGGAAAAAATTGCTTGTTCAAGACATGCCAATTAATGCAATTAGGTAATTAAATCAGTGGCTAAACGGCGTTTACGACTTGCCGCCCAACCATGGTGCAACGGTGATGACGCTTTTTCAAACAGTAGCTAGAAAATTGGCACACAAACACGAAGTGAGGCCCATAAAACTGCGGAAAACTAATATTAGCATAATTTTCGCAATCACGTGGGTGGGTCGACGTCATCGCCATTGTTTGAATGAAATTCTCCAGGCGGAAAATGTGTCTCCAACACGGATCTGGCTCATGAATGGCCAAAGTTTTAATGAAATTGCTCAACATTCCATTGGCCAATTTTACTCCATGTCATTTCAGCCAGCTCGATGAACTGGAACTGTCAAATCTGATATATGTTTTGGTCAGTTCCAAAAGTTGGCCAACCATTGCACAAAACCATTGAAACGTGTCCTCCCTGTAGCCCATGACACCAATTGGAACTTGCAACCAACATTAAAATTTGTAAATTTCTTGCTCTGCCTGTGGGACATAAAATGGCACCAAAGGGGAGCTCATAAGACTGCGGGATTTTTTTTTTCATTTTTCGACTTTTTTGTTGTAAATTTTAACATTGTTGACTGGCTGTTGTTGGCAAAAAGAAGAGGTGTGGGTGGGCTGCTGGATATACGGGATAACAATGACGCATTAGCTACGTGGGTGGCTCGATAGCATAGCATGGATGCCTAATGACTTGACTTTTTTGCCAAAAATGAAAAAGGAATGATGGAGGAAGGGGTTAGGGGAGGCTTAGCCTTATTAAAACTCTGGAAATTGGTGGCATTTTTCAGTTTTTGTGCTTTGAAATTCGTCTGGCAGCTATTTTTCTGTCTGCTAATTGTTTTTCCGAGATGTGCCAGCGTGCAAACTTGCTTTTCTGCCTGGTTTTGCCAATAAATTGAAAAGGGGTCTGTCATTGGTCCCTTCTTTGGCCATTAAAACAAAGATGACATTCTGCATACTTTTTAATCTTATTACAATTGTTAGTCTGCCATTTAAGGTCCATTGACCGTGGCGCCATCCTGTGGCTGCTACAGCAAACAAAACATGTTTTTGGAACAATATTGGAACACTTAATTGCAATAAAGGCATTTATTAGAATTATTTCTTTAAGTAAATGAGTACTTAAAGAACAATACGGGCGAAATTTTACCATTTCCAATGTTGGGTATTTTGAATTCTGCCCAAAATTTACTTTCAAATTAAAATCAAACGTTAAAATGCAACTTTGGCATACAGTGTAATGTTAATTGGCAATCTCAAGAAACTTGGGAAAGTCATTTTCGATTATTTAATTTTTTATGCTATAAAAACTTTATTTTATTACAGACCACTTGATAAAATTACTAAATGTGGTTGTCTTGACTCATTAAGCTGTAATTGCAATTAAGAGCAAGTAGAAAATGCATTGTTTAATATTGTCGTTACGGTTTTATTGTTTACTTACTGAATTTCAGCCTCTAATTAGCACCAAAAAAATGCAATGGAGGGTTTGGCGTGTGAAAAACATATCTAGATTAGCATAACTCAAAGAGAGAGAACACGTGCTCGTGAACCACTTTTTGCTTGAGAAAGCTTGAAAGCCTTTAGTAACTCGAAATTAGGTTGTTTTTTGACATTATTTTACTTGCAAAGTTTGGACACTGAAGTGATCTTTGCCAGTGATCAGCAAGGGTTCTTTCTTTGTCTCTGTCATTGGAGAAACTTAGTATTGTGCTTTATTATCAACCCTTCTAGCCCTATAACTAAATAACTTTCTAATATTTTTTTCATTTATACCTGTGGAGATGAATGGACAATTGATGTCAAAATGCATTTCCAAAGCATTTCGGACGTTTTTATTTCATTATAGCTGCAAATTCAATATGTAGGATGGGAAAGCAGAATGCAAGTAGCAAGTACACCATCTTTTCATGCATCCCTGGTGAAATAAGACAATAGGCATTTTGTATTATTTACCTTCTTATCATGGCTACCCCGGTGAAAAAATAATATGCATTTTGTATTATTTTCGATTGCTTAAACCCACTTGGTTTCTATTCTTATATTATTTGGAACATTGTTTTCTAATATTGCCGGAAGACAATTGGTTATTGGTTTCCATTGTTATTGTGTATTATGGTCTGTTGCCTTCTATTAATGGAGTTAAGCCACTGTTTTCTACCACCAAGAAAATATGCTTTTACAAAAAATGCCTATTTTATAGCCAATATAATACTTATTGCACAGCAATTTTTTGTCTGACTTTTAACATTAGAGAACAATACTTTGAACCCTATAGAAAAGTACTTTGAACCCAGCAGAAAAGAATTTTGAACATTACAGAACAGTACTTTTAACATTACCTACAGAACAATTAAAAGTGAAGTGAACTGTTTGTATCGTCGTACCAATATGATATTTATTGCACGGCAATTTTTTGTCTGATTTTTATCCTTTGAGAGCAGTACTCTGAAAACAAAGAAAAGTACTTTGAACTCTACACAACAGTACTTTGAACGCCACAGAACAGTACTTTCTACTTATACATGTACGGTCAAGTGACTACACCAGTTACACAATTGGACAACATACAGGAATTGGAAATCAATTGGAAGCATTATGGGGACACTACATGAGCAATATTACCGTGGGTTTCAACAAATGTGGAAAGTAATACTGATCGTGTAACGGACACAATACTGTTGGATTGATGTTCCATTCTTATTACCAACAATCGTCCAAATCTTTGGATACCTTGCCTTACTGTCAGTCTCCAAATAATTAGTTAAACTGACCGTGTAGCATTAAATTAATGCAAAACTTGGATTGCTTTCTAATGTGTTTTCACCAGTGAAGCATTGAAAAAGTAAATTCTTCACAATGAGCTATGCTAGTTTTGGCCCTTGGGGTACATTGAGTTTTCGGAATTTGTTTCCTTGACATCCAATCTTAGCAATCACGTCTGTCACGATGCAGAGAGCGAAATTTGCATTCACTCACTTGTGAATTCGCTCCAAAAGTTCCTGTTCCTGGACGTTAAGTGGATTGGGACAGGCCAGCTTCCAAACTTAAGCAGAATACTAATTAATAAGGAAGCACACGGGCAGGAGTGAAAGCTGGGCTGGCTGACCAGCACACTCTCCAGCAGTGGCATTCAAGCGCGTCCATTCTTGGCCACTTCCTTATTGGAACTTTCCCCAAAATCCTCTTTGGAATACGGTTTTCTGCACACCAAATGCGTTATAAAAATCCTGCTTTCACATCACGTATATGTATGTCCCCACTGAGAACTTGAGAAGGAAATCTCCTTTTATTGGGATGCATGTCTCCTGGTCGTGTTTACTTCCTCCACTTTAGCCCCCTGGACACTGGCCAGCCTGAACTGAATAGCCACGTTCGGATTTAATAACTGGGCGGCTGCTGGGTGGGTTCACTTCCGCTATATGCTAATTACACGTATGAACCATGGATGTTTCTGATTACTGTTTTATCTCTGCCTTCGCTTTTTTTGCCAAGGCCCCGCTAATCTTGCAGCATTTTTTGGTGCTTTCGAATTATTCTGGCACCCTGTTAGACCCGTTTGCTGACGGGTTTTGGGTCGGGACCGTTTGATGGTTCACGGTTTTGATGGCCGGTTTCACGATTGACCACTGGGGAAACTGGTATTCGATAGACTGCATCAACGCACAATTAAAGTCTCGTCGTAGTTTGTTTGAGGTCGGTCGGCGAATGGCCTTCAAAGGTCACCATTCGATCGACAGAGCTGTTTCTCCGTCAGGTTTTTCTTGGTTGTTGGTCATCTTGGTCAACCGACCTTTTAACATAGGAACGAAATAACAGCTTTTTAGAAGTGTATTTGCAAGGATTGTCGTGAAAGCAAAATTACTGCAAATTTACACGAATTTGAAAGTTTGAAACGTGGTTTTTTTTGCGTGCAATCCAGTTTGGGACGTGCAAGTATTACGTCATCACAATATCGCACACCCCAATGACGACATACCGTAATCGATGGCCAAAAAAATGGAATTCAGAGAAATCTTAATCGTTATTTGAGCAAAAGTAATGGATTTTAGCGAAATTTTTATCCAAAGTACATTAAAAAAAAATTGCTAAACTTTTTCCACCAAATCTTTTTGTGCTATTCTTTTTTGTTTTTGTTAGCAGAGCTGTTAACATTTTTGTTAAATATCTCATACAATATTTTTTGCTAAACTTAATCACAAATGTTAGTTTTTAAATCAAGTTTGTGTGAAAGGTCAATGATGACTCATTTGATGAATTCACATCATTCCCCCCCCCCCACGAATATTGCCAGAATATTCGTTATAACCGGTTTTTGGGCAGTTTTGAATGCTGTCTGTTCAATTATGGGTGGGCTGGATCATGGCCAAAGTCACTACAACAAAGTTAAAGACTCAATCGAACATTGAGGTTTGTTTCCCCAACAGCACGCATGCCTCGCATACCGGAAGCGGAGCAAGAGCCCACGTGGTCCACTTTCGCCTAAATTTCGCATCTTCTTAAACGTACTACAAAACAAGGTACCTACATGATCGTGGTATTAACAATAGTTTACACTCTCGAAATGGTAATGTTTTGACCACAAAAATGTGATTGGCTTTCTTAGTCACGACACCCTTGACCCCCAGTCAACTTTCCATTTTTTCTCTGGCACGATGGTGGACCCCCACCGGTCAAGCATGCCGCTACTATAAGGAAATATTTAAGAACGCCCATACAGCTTGCTTTTATTAAAATTCAGCAGTTGGACTCTGCACATGTGCATAAATTGAGAAATCAGGTGGCCAAGAAAAGTAGTTATTTTGAGATTTTGAAGCCAAAATGTTATATGTTTAGTGAATCTAAAATGAGCAATGTCCTTGCAGACGATGCAATGCATGGTCTTAAGTATACTTACGTCGCGTCGGCCATCTTTGTTTGATCATCGTTAAAAACCCTTGCATGATTTTGCACTGCAAATGTTGGAAAGCTCTGGCAAACCGTCAGTAAACCCATACGAAAAAATTATATGTGAATAATTAATTATCAATATACTGATATGTATTCTTAATATATTACACATATATTTTGAAAAAAGAATTATATTTGTAGCATATTTCAAATAGTTTGGTAATAATATATTACGAAAACAAATATATTCATATATATTAATTCAATTAAATTCAACTCAGTACCCTACTATCAGTAACTGAATACCGTGTGGTAGGGGGGTGTAATCCTTCAACCCAATTTAATCGGCAATTATTATATTGCGAATATATTTTTATAATATACTATGATATTTTATTGAAAATATATTCCTAAAATATATGCGCGAAACAAATTTGGGAATGTATATTTAATATAAACATGTGATTGGGCAATTTGGGATAAAATTAAGTCTAGAAATAGTTCAAGACAAATTATAGCCCCAAGTTTTAACACTGTATTTCCATCTTGTACAGATGGTTACAATGTATAGTGTGTGACTCACCCAAAGCTCCCAGGCTCGATCCCCATTGCATTAATGAGAAAAAATGTGTGTATAATGTGCAATATATTCCCCATATATGTTGCACTTATTATTTTATACATGACACAACATATTATTAATATATTTCAACGACACTTATACTATATAATTAACCATATGGGAAGGAATGGGATTGGTTAATTTATTTATTATAAGATTTAATGAAAGTTTCTTCCCAATATTTCGCCCATTGAATTTTTTTACTCCTTATTGAATTTGATATAGTAATGTAGGCTATGTTAGTATAATATGACAGTACGATTTATCTGAAAATTTTACCTAAAGTGTAAAACTTAAGAAGAAAAAAAAGCTGTTTTATTGGTAAAATTAAGCATTTGAAGCACCTTGAACATTAACGTTCCCTGTACATGACATCCAATGTGACATATTTGATACAATGCATGACAATATCTGAATATACATGTACTGGATATTTCAAATGAATTGTTAAATATAAAACATTACCGCTGACGCACCCTGTATTTGTCATCCATTACAAATTACCCTTCTCCACATCGTTCCATGCAACGTTCCATCTTCGTTGGAACGCCACCATCTGAGAGAATCCCAAAGCTGTCACATTCGTTTGGATGGTTTAAATGCGCAAATTTGTAACCAAACGTTACATGGGGGTAAATGATAAGTTGTCCAACCCACCCTAAGCATAGAAATCTGGTAAATCCCCGAGGAATGCCACGCATTTTTGCCATTTCGTGGCTCTAATCTGGCAGCGCATCTGCCAACGAACACATGCAAGGCACTGTTTGTTTTTCAGCATCGCATTCTTCTCGCTTGTTTTCTCAGTTAATTCAAGTGGCAAAGACTCGTCAAGCTATTAACTATTTATTTTCTATTTTTGCCGAGATAGCGAAGGGAAAAAAAACATGGCGTGGGTCTTGCCATGCGGAAATACTCCGCATTTTTTAAGGCGCTTCTGCCTCTTCCTCCTCGTTTTTTGCCGCCATTAGTCGTGTGACGTTTGCGCTACAAATAACAAATTGGCGTCGAAAAAACAGATGCTTATTTCGAATACAAATTGCCGGGTTTTTTATCCAGAAAGGGCTGGAAAAAATGCAATTATCGTCAATAGGCTTGAGGTCGAAGCTCCCCAGATTGCTCACACTCAAGATCGCATTAAGTGGCTCTCAATCCCTGGGCGGGCCTTTTGTCACTTTGGCAAATAAAAAGCTATTTTGGATTGTTATCCGAGCCTGTAATTGATTAATTATTTTCTGGTCGTTGGCAAATTCAATTTAAAGTAATTCCAATGGGGTCTGATATCAACGGAAGGATGGGTTGAATGGGCTCTATAAAAGTAGGGTGCAAACAATCCTTTAACGATAAGGACGTTTACGGCTAAACAGGGTTCCCCAGACCTGAAAACCTGGAAATGTCAGGTAGATTCAAAAAGTCAGGCAAAATGGATTTACTTCGAATAAGCACAAAAAATTCAACTTCAATAATACATTTTACGTGACAGCGTAGCGAGTTAGGTATTACATGTAGTTACCATAAAAATCAAGACATGACAAGCAGTTCTGTGGCAGGAATTAATAATGAAATTATCAATTTATAAAAATGTATTCGAATGATTCTGGTCGTTTGCAAATTCGGTGTAATTCCAATGGGGTCTGATCTCAATGGAAGGATGGGTTGAATGGGCTACCTTGAAGTATCTATGAAAGTATTTGTAAGGTGCAAACAAGCCTTCAACGATAAAGACTTTTAAGGCTAAACAAGGTTCCCCAGACCTGGAAAACCAGGAAATGTCAGGTAGATTGAAAAAGCCTGGAAAAGTAAGACAAAATGGATTTACTTCGAATAAGTCCGAAAAATTCAACATCAGTAATACATTTTACATGACAACATAGCAAGTTAGGCATTAGTTTCCATAAAAATCAAGAGATGACAGCAGTTATGTGGAAGAAATTAATAATGAAATTTTCAATTTAAGCAAAAATATATTCAACATTTGCTGTTTCCTAATCAAAATGTGTGTTCTGTTTCCTGTTCATGGGATCCGCAATAAATTTAGCATGCTTCACATTGGCATATATGCCATATTTTTGCAATTTGTGGTTCAAGGAAATTTGCTTTCAAACCTTCAAAAGTCAGGGAAATTAAAACTTTCATCTCTGCAGGAACCCTGTAAAAAGGTCCTAATTATTCCTAAAATATCCTTAATATTATCCAAAAGATCGAAACCAGAAGGAAAAATGGGGAGCAAATTGGATTGAAAAAAAAATATTCAAATAATTTTGTTCTTGTATTATTGTATTCCAACATAAAGATGGTTAAGGAATGAAAGCGTATATTCTAAAAATGTTATCTTTTGAAAAATTACTAAAATAGTTCTGCAATTTCTCTAGAAATTTCCTAAAAGGTGCTAAATTTCACAACTTGAAATTTGTTTGCCACCCTGTACTCTAGACGGACTTGTGGGGTGAGTGAAGCATTTCTTATCATTCTTACCATGTTATTCAAAACTTGAAAACAGTGCTAAATGAGTTTTCACATTAGTGCCAAATAAACTGTGGCACTGGGTTGGTTGGCGTTTTAAAGTATTGCATATGCATGGTGACCATTGATTTCAATTGACCTCGTGGCCTGGAAAATATGTTAAAATATGTTTTTTTGTTAATGTCACGAAAAGGATGTATGGTGCATTCTCCTTCCTTTATCATTTAAATGTAAGCCAGATAACGCGGTTGCAATGTTAATGTCACAACACCAGTGAAGGTATGACATATCCATGAATATTGATTCATGGTGACCTTATATTTTCAGCTCTTTTGTGATTGTAATCTGAGTGATTAGTGCTGCGCTGGTTAATTGAGACGGATGGTAAAGTACTGTAGCTTGTGCAACGGACACTGCTTGGCACTAATGAATGGCTGGCAAATCTCAAAATCCCAGCGCCATCTATGATGCCAATACAGCAGCTGTTATTTCATGTACTACATTGTATTTTGCGATGGTATCATGGTTGCATTGGGTTCAATTTAACTCTTGTTGGGAGAACTTGCGTGGGGATATTTGTAGATTTATGGCATTTTGTAAGAAATGTTTTCAACATACATGGCCAGCTGCTTCAGCCAATCTTTGGGAAAATCAGTTGAGATAAGCCGGGGCCACCTGTAGCAGGGCAACGAATCTAAAACTGCAATTTTGGTGTAAAATATTCATACAAAAATACCGCAGATAAGCCAACCACCGCAGTGTAAAGGAAATGGTAGAAATTGAGAATAATTACTTCACTTGGAGAGTCGAAAATCGACATTAGCATCATCGTTGCATTTTTATCTTTCAGGAAGCCCCATTTTTATTGCAATTATTCAAATAATACCTGACTTTAACTCTTCTAGTGATATTTTTACCCGAAATAACAACTTTAGAAAATGTTTTACGAGTGTTGCATTCCAACTGTCATTTTTCTGTTCTGATGATTTTACCGGGAGAGTCGAAAATTGCTCATAACATTATTTGTTGCCTTGTTGATTTTCCAAAATTCACATTTTTATTGCAATTATTAATATCATACCTGACTTAATCTTCAAGTGATATTTTTATCTGGAATAACCGGTTTAGAAAATGTTAGTTTTGCATTACAATTTCCACCTGACATTTACCTCGTCTGATGAATTTAATGCGTTTTATTACTTAGCAGACGACAACCCTCCTTATTCATGAATTTCCCAAGTAAATTTTTCAATAAATTTGTCAATGAATGGCGGTTCCTGACTTCCTGTCCACAGTGATAAAGATATAAAAACAGAAAAAATTATTGTATAGATCATTTTATTCTGGTGGTTAGTTTTTTTTACAAATTCTGATAAATTTTTCAATGTCAATTTTTCAATAGTTTTTCAATGTCATTTTGTTATTCACATTTGGCCATTACTCAGAATTTGGAAAAAATCATAATCAAAAAATGAATACTAAAATGAATTGGTTTTTTAAATATATTTTTCATTGTGAACAGAATCCCCATTCAAAATTATGATGATTATTTCTTGAAAAATAATAATAAACATGATTTAAAATGACTGGAAAACATACAATGTCCTCGGGACGCCATTTTGAGTTTTGAAATCTCATTTCCGCTTGCTTCGTCTGAGAATGAAATTCCTTCGAACGATATCATTGAAACCTGAAAATACCTCTGAGTTAATTGTGACGTCGTCAGACTTGCACCATTAAGACTGTTGCAGTGTTGCTAGTCCACTTTTAATTTTTGCGCCACTCGTAAACCAGCCCACAAGAAAGCATGTAATCTGGTCACTTAAAAGGTTTTTGAGCTTGATTTTACTGAAATCTGGGCAACCCTTGGATTCCTGGCTCGTTACCTCACTCAAATTTAAGTACGACCTGCGTGTAAGCGGCAGATTTATCAGAATTTTTCACCCGAAATCTAGGACAAGGTTGTTGGCTTCAACAATAGGAGTACTGGACTGCGAAAAGGGGTATTGTAATATTGTTGGCTGGAAAACTTCAATTGGAAAATGTTTCGTGCATGGACGTCGAAAATTGAAAAGTTTTTACTCGCCCTAAGAACCACTTAGTTTTCGCTAACTTTACATTACACGCTAAGTCAATGGCCATTACAGACTTTCATTCAGTTTGCTGAAGGAGGCTCCGAAATTCTGTTTTAAATAACAATCTGCAGCTCGGATCCATTGTGGTTGCTAATCGAAAAATTCGACTAGCCTTGGACCACATTTCCTATTTTTATTTTTTATTTCAGTTTTTTTTTTGCTCTTTACAGACAGCTTTATCTGATTTTTCACAGTGAAATCCTACAGACAGGTAGTTGTCAAGGTGAACCTCAAATCATTTTATGGAAATTTGGGACGAGCTAATGAAATGAAATAGATGGTACGGTACAGGGTGATTCTGAAATCCTCGTCCATATATGAACATGTTTATGACATGGTACAGGGTGAGTCTGAAATCCTTGTCCATACATGTAGATGGCACTGTACAGGATGAATCTGAAATTTTCGTCCATGCATGTAGATGGTACATTACAGGGTGACCTTGAAATCCTCGCCCAAACACGTAGATGGAACGTTACAGGGCGAGTACGAAATCCTCGTCCATCCATGTAGATGGCACAGTACAGGGTGAGTCTGAAATCCTAGTACATACATGTCGATGGAACAGTTCAGGGTGACTCCATACATGTAGATGGCACGTTACAGGGTGAGTCTCAAATCCTCGTCCATGCATGTAGATAGCGCCACCATATCGTGCAAGCTTAAGTCTTAAATATTGTTGAGGTGCTTTTGGCACGCTCTATGGAACCCTCATCGTTCTGAAAAGGACTATTCAGGCCTCGTTATCCGCCATTGTTTCTGGCATCCCAAAAGGAGAATTTGTCAGACACTTGGCTTCAATTAGCACTTCCTCATCCCAGATTTCAATTAGCTTTCTTCACTTCCGTCGACCATGCCTTTCTTCGTCTTGCAGCGAATTAACTCTGCATAGGAAGGGAATTAAAATACCTTTCATTCCACACAATAACGACAAAAAACGGCACCAGGGGGAGAGGTGCCTCCGAAAAGGACAATCGGCGCTGCTTGAGCAAGCAAAGGAGGATTTTGGGGTTTGGTTTTTTGGGGGTCCAGTCGTGATTGAGGTACATGTACATGGGTGGTGTCTTTCAACTCGGAAGCAGCCATCAACGCCTCCTGCTGCATGCCTTTATCTCCATCGTAAGGTACCAACAAGTGTCGCTGTTGGGCTGCTGCAACTTCTGTTCCGGGTGCTGGAGGAATTCACTCTTGATGGAAAACGATATGTGGCAGCTATCAACGTTCTAGCCAATCCATGCGTGGCAGTTACCACAGTTGACGTCCTTGTTAGCAAAAACTGACCAGGTGACGTCATAATATCACTAACATGCAGTGGCGTCAACTTCCAATACAAAATGGCCTAACATCCAGAGACGTCTGTAATGGACCATTTCAGACATACATGTGCATGTGCTTGTATGTTTTCTTCTGACGTCATAGTCAATTAAGAGATTGATTTCATTTGATAAGATTATATTGATAAGAGGATATGTGGTGCAAACGAGAGTTAAGATTATGAAATATACTGATTTTCAAAAAGGATCTGGCTGGCAAATTAAGTACATTCTTATATGCTTATACAAAGGTGGTACTGATAATATTGACGTTTCTTATTACCAAAACAAATTACTTTAAGAAAAAGATATCTGAATGTCATTGCAAATTTGACATTGCGTGTAGTTATTACCAAAAGGATTACTTTAAAAGAAATGCATTTTGAATGTCATTTCAAATGATGACAAGCGCATTGTTGGGCATGTTCTTGGTGCTGCATTTCCTGTTCTTCATGGTCAGTATGCATGCAAGCACTGTCCAAATAACTGAAATAAGACTGAAGAATAGTTTTGGTGTAGTAACAGTACTTTGGTATAGTCCCTGCTTCCATTTCTGGTTAGGTTGTTAATTTTGAAATGTATTATTAACAAAGTTATTACCAAATAGATCACTTTAAGAGAATGTCTGAATGTCATTGCAAATGATGACAAGTACTTTCTTGGGTATGTTCTTAATTGGTGCTGCATTTCCTGTTCTTCATGGTCAGTATGCAAGGAACTATCTAAATAGCTGAAATACGACTGAAAAAATAGTTTTGGGTGCACTTAACAGTACTTTAGTATAGACCCTACTTCCATTTGTGGTTAGGTTGTTAATTTAGAATAGGTTGGTTAGATTACATGTAGGTGTAGGTTAAGTTTGGAGCAGAGATTATACAGTAATAGTTTATCCTTTTTATTAAATACATGACCTAAATTGACGTTCTTTAACGATGTGAGGATCTCCCTTCGAAAAGACGAACTATAATAACGTCATATTGGCACATTCACACGTTTAGGCTGTGTGTTACCTGTGCTATCTCTTCTAAATTAAGGGCTGAGATGAAGTGTAATTCTGTATTTGGAATGGATAAATTGCGAACTTAGGTGGTTGACGTGAGAAGATCCCATAAAGTTGCGATTATGCACGAAGTGCAAACCAACGAAAATTCCATTCTTAATTTGGTGGATTAAAACCACGAAACAGAAGAAAAAGAAATCTAAATGAAAATAATTGCATTGTTGCTTTCGTGCCTTTCCACGGCCAAGTTGTTAATTCATGAATCGGTTTTGCTGGCAAAAAGATTTTCTCACGTGGGTCTTTCAGCATTTTATGACCCCCTGAAGAGTTTCTGGAAGAGGTTTTACCTGGGCGACCTTTTGTAAACCCTTTTTCATTAATTTGGGCGCCTCTCCAGTTTCTTTTAGGCCCCGGGTTACCCCCATGCACCTTGTTTCGCCATTAATCACCAGTTTTCACAGGTTCACAATGGCGGCGTGCTTAGCTAATTGCATTTCCGGCGAATTTGGGTGGGCCCCAGAGGTGCCTCTGGTCAAATTGGGCACTTTAGGCCCGGGCCCGTACCCGGGTGGCAATTGTGGAAGGGTAACACAAAACACTGAAACCGTCAGCTTTGGGTCCTTGAGGAGAACAAAGCTTTGGGTCCTTGAGCGGAACAAGATGGCCGCTCTTGAATGTGATGTTCGACCTTAGGAAAATTTGGGAATGCCAGAGGTCGAGGGCAGGGGGTCAACCCACCCCCAAACTGAATTGCTTGTTGGTGCTTTTTGGGAGGAAAATACGCCAACGTGTTATTATTTAAAATGAAGCGCTGGCAGCGCCACCTGGGAAAGCATTCCATGATGTAATGGCCAACCCAATTAGGCTCACATGTTGGGAGAAGTAAGACGTCACAAAACACAGAACCTCCAAAGTTTATCAACTACCTACGGTGACCACGTTGAAGGTGACCTCTACATGTTGACCACCTGCACCTCTGTATGTTGCATGTTGACCACTTGGACTATGACACACAATAGTAATTTACTCTCTGTATGTTGACCAGCATGGTCTCAACATGTAAA
>JAQGAF010003915.1:0-15835 GCA_034687865.1 Kryphioiulus occultus
TTTCGTTTAAAGATTCCCTCCACCAAACTAGAATTTTCCTTTGAGGTAAACTTTTCAAAGAGATTCATGCTAAGAGCATCACGAGTAATAGAGTAATAATGCCCATATATGGTTCCACATTTGGGTAAGTTACTGTAAGTTACTGTACGTTTTACAACTGGGTAACTTCCTATCAGTTAACAATGATTTTAAAGGGTTCCCAAGTGTAAGTTCATAATGAAGTTCCCTACGTTATATTCAGAAACACACATTATTATTATTAGATTCTATTGCCACTATTAGTAAGCGTAATCATGATAGAAGTTTATTATGAACTTCGATCCGTTATTTTCAAAAATAAACATCATTATCACTATTATTGCTACTGCCATCAATATTAAGCATTTACTGATCACATCACTAGATGTACATGTACCGAAAACGTTCCCCTTAGAGGTAGGCTTCACGGCACGACATTCCATTCCTAACCCATCCTAATTGCGCTAACTGAAAACAATAATTCGGACATAATATTTTTACAACACCTTAGTTTGTTATTTCCGAGAAGGCGCTACCTGCTCACACAACGTAAACAGCAATAAAATTAAAGGCGAACTAACGTTGTCATCAGGGAAAAAAAACCGGTAAAAATAATGGGTTTAACCCAACGTTCAAAACGTTCGAAACCCAGCATCGTCAGATACACGATGAATGAAACTCAACGGATAAACTCACCCAGATTGCTCGTTGATATCTTTGGACATTTTCGCTGATTAAATCGGGTTGCACGAAGAATAATTTGAAGCGATGAAGGATTAGGAGGAGAGAAAGCTGCCAACCGTCCTTCAGCCAAAGTGAAGCTAAACAGAATGAAGATAAAAAGGAACGCATGGAATATGGCATTCGATCGAACGCATGCATGCTGCGCGTGCGCCGGAAAAAGAACATCGAATCGCACCTGGGGCAACGGCGGCCTGGTTTCGGATCGCACGTTAGCGAGGCTGATCCGGATAAATCCTATTCCTATAAATAAAAATACGAAATTAAAATGCAGAAATCGATTACGTTATATTGGGGACGAAAGCGCCGACATCGAATTCCAAAGATCGTTGGAGCGATTGAGGACGCTAATCCGCTCAGACGGCGAGACGAAGTGGGTTTACCTGAATGTCAAACGTCAAATGTGAATTTGAGTTTATCATGCGTGCAAGTTGTAGGAACATACCGGTAATTTGTGAACAGGTATACGCGAACGAAAATATGTCCAGGGATTTTGAATTAAATACGGTTTAGCAGAACTGCATCAGCAATTTTAGTTATTTTGACCATAGCGTAAATGCTGTGACTATAGGGACAATTAGACAAGAGTCGGACAGCACGGAAGACACGCATATTTGCCTTATTCTGAATTTTTGAAAATTAACCCAAAAACGCATTCAATAATTCAATAAATAAATCCATAAATGCATTTAAAACTACGTTTTTTCGAGTACAACCTAAGTAAAAATTCACCTTTCATGATAACACATCATGAAATGTGAAATTCGAGAGGATCGAGAATTTGTTAAAAAGAAATGCATTCTGGGTTTTCACGCGCTCCGAATTACCAGACACACGTACGTTTCGAATTCCAGTTTTGAAAAGCAGGCCTATTTCATTGGTGCCACACCGCGATATCGAATGCATTTTTTCCACGTGTAAATTCCGAAATTCATCAGAAAGGAGTGATATTGATCCATAAACTTTCAGTACAATAAAATATTCAGCGAAATTAATGTGTGCACAAAATTTCAGCACGCTAGGACGTCGGTAAGTGGGTTAAAAGTGATTTCACAAAAGTTGAAAACAGACAGAGATGAATCACGTTAAGTTAATATTAAGGTTGTAATAAAAAAATGCCTTAAAACGTAAAATTTGGTAAGATTATACTGCTCAAGTTATATTGCTGTGAGTTGTCCTAAAACGTCATAGTTTACACCGCAAAAATCTAGTTTGAATTTGGTTTTTGAGTTGTTATTTACTGTAAATTTCGGGTTGAACCCAAATGACCTTCCTTGGAAGAACGGCTGGCGTTGCTATTTTGGGATCTAATCTGTTCCTGGATTACTCGATTCTGGCCAAAGCCACCAAGTCTACTTTGCAATAAACATTGTTACCCTCAGTGATAACTGACAATGGGGCGAAATTGTTCCCCCTGGTGGGATCAAAATAAAATCCATCATTTGGTAAACATAATAAAACGTCTGATAAAGTCAATCCCGCGTTCAGCAAGAGGACAAAGGGCCAAAAGCATCTGGCCAGGGGCCATTCAAAAAATTGGGACGCACGTAAGCCCTAGGGGTGCATTTCAGGACAAAGAATGGGCCATGAATAGATAGCGGTAACAGCTGCTTTTCGGTGTGTTTGTAGGGATGAAAGGTCGTCTGGAATTAACAATGGAGAAAGGTCGAAAGTTTTCATTTTTCTGATCAATGATGTCATATTTGGCTTTGAGCTCAGTCTCCAAGAACTCCAAGAACAGAATAAAGTAAGGTGGAAAAAACAGATTTTCATTTGATTGAAAAGTAAATTTGTACTTGTGTTACAGGCAATGTAAACATTTATAGTCAGGTTTGTTGCATCTCAAATGTTCAATTGCTGTAACACCATGCAGGGCAGATAGCCCATATGAAAAGGACCAAAGATTGATAAAAAAAATTGACCAAATTATGAAAATATGAACACTTTGTACCAAAATGACCCAAGATGATGTCATTCTGAGATGGAAAAATTACCAAACATTGACGTCATAATGTCACTAACGTATGTCATATTGCGAGCTATTGTAAAACTGACCAAACAGATTTTCATTTGACTGAAAAGTCAGTATGTCCATGTTTTGCAGACAATGTCAACATTTATAGCCAAGTTTGTTTCATATCAAATAATCAATTACGATAATTTCTGGTTTTCACCATGCAGGACAGGTAGCCCAAATTGACCAAATTATGAAAATAAGGACAATTTGTACCAAACTGACCAAAGACGTGTCACTAACGTGTGCCATATTGTTAAAATATTGCAAAACTGAACAAAAGTAACTAAACTAAAGTAAATTTGCCCTAGTTTTACAGATTTTTTTTTTCAAAATTTATAACAAAGTTTGTTTCATCTTAAATAGTTCTGATTTAACCAGGACGGTATACCTATGTGAAAAAAGGACCTAAAGACCGACAAAAACTGATGTCGCAGCAAAAAGACCAAACGTTGATATTGCCATATAATATGCAAAACTGATGTAATCAGAACAGTAATTTTCATCAGTTAATTGTTCATTTTTACACCCTGCAGGGCAGGTAGCCCATATGAAAAACGACCAAAGATTGATAAAAATAGACCAAATTATGAAAATTTGGACAATTTGTACCCAAATGACCCAAGATGATGCCATTCTGAGATGGAAAACTGGCCAAACATTAACGTCATAATGCCACTAACGTGTGCCATATAGCAAAACTAATGCAATTTTTATGCAAAACTGATCAAAACAGAAACTACCTATATGGAGTACCTGTCCCCTTTTTCAGTTTTTTTTAACTGTATAACAAAGTTTGTTTCATCTTAAATAGTTTTGATTTAACCAGGACGGTATGAATATATGAAAAAAGGACCAAAGACCGACAAAAACTGATGTCATAGAAAAACTACTGCAAAACTGATCAAAACAGAAACCACCTACATGAAGTACCTGTCCTCGTTTTACAGATTTTTTCAAAATTTATGACAAAGTTTGTTTCACCTTACAAAGTTTGTTTCACCTTACAAAGTTTGTTTCACCTTACAAAGTTTGTTTCACCTTAAATAGTTCTGATTTAACCAGGACGGTATGTCTATGTCAAAAAAGGCCCAAAGACTGACCAAGACTGATGTCATAGAAAAACTACTGCAAAACAGACCAAAACAGAAACTAATTACATGGAATACCTGTCCTCGTTTTACAGATTTTTTTAACGTTTATAACAAAGTTTGTTTCACCTTAAATAGTCTTGATTTAACCAGGACGGTATGAATATGTGAAAAAAAAGACCAAAAACTGACAAAAACTGATGTCACGATATCATGATATCAATGATGACTTCGGCGTCATAATGTCACATAATGTTGTTGATTCAGCTCATTCTAGGATAAGAAACTGACCAAAACATGACCTTCTAGCATAAGAAAACGACCAATAGCTGACTTTTTAGCAATGACCTAAAATGACGTCATAACGCACAGAATTGAGTGTTATGGCTCAATAAGATGAAACAGTTATTTTTGGCATTGGTAGGAATGCGGAGGCGAGTGGCGTGATTGGGTGAAACCAAGGGGTGTGTGGGAGGCAAAACTACTGACGAAACGAGAGGGCGCCACCGTCGCCTCATCGATTTTTGGCGACTTTTGGCATTAAAATGGAGAGCGTGGGTTGTGGTACTTGGAACAGGATCAAAAATGCTTTCAATTCGTTGTTGGAAAAACACAAATGTCACCAATGGGTGTTTGGGAAGACGAGCCCCCTACATATACCAATCCCCAAACAGTATTGTACATGTGCAGCATTGTCATTATCTCAAAACACATTAGTGTACAGTTACATAAATACACAATAATGATATGGCTTGGCAAATGGATCTATCTGCTTGTGTGTTTGTTTGTTTGTTGAAGGTAACTTATCGACAACAATCGCACTCGATTTACTTGTTTGTTTTTGTAAACTATTTTTTTCAAATATGATGAAAATATCAAGTTGTTTTTAAAGGAAGATGAAACTAAACAACAACAAAAATTGAAAGAAAAATCATGTGTGAAAGGGAAAATAAATTTGAAAATACAATCAATTAAAATTTTTATAATTACTTTTGTATTCAACTGCATCAATTAAATTGCGAGCTTTACAAAAATATTATGAATAATATAAAAATAAATAATAATAAACATGTACAGAGAACGCTAAAAAATTGTAAGAAAAGTATACAGGTAGTAATTTTATTAAAATTTGATATTTTTGAATACAAAAAGACGTTCGAAATATTTCCATGCTTTTCGAAATTTCTGCTATAATTTTCAGAAGAAATGTATTTCGGTGAAATTCAAACAAAACTTTGAAAGAAAAGCTTGGTATGAGAAAAGGAACAATAAAATATACAAGTAAGTATAAAATATTTCCATACTTGTCGAAATTTTGGAAAAAAAAAAATTTAAAAGAAAAAAACTTATTTTGATAAAAGTCAAATATAAGTTTCGAAATAGCTCCTCCACATTTTCACAAATATTATTATAATTTTATATCAAAACCTATTTTGGTGATATTTTGCAACGGAATATTTTCATTACAATTTTAAAACATTTTTTCCATGTAATTATACCGCTTTCAAATTCGAATTAACTACTACTATAGTTTTCAGAAGAAATTTATTTTGGTGAAATTCAAATAAAATTTTAAAAGAAAAGCATAATGTGAAGAAAATGAATTTTTGAAAATAACATAAGCATAAACTCATCTCGATGTTTGAAATATTTACATACTTTTAAAAATTTTCTCATAGTTTTATAAATAAAAACGTATGTTGATGAATGTCAAATAAAACATTGAAAGAAAAAGCATAGTGTGAGGAAAAGTGTCTTGAAACTAATAACAAACTTAAGCTTAAACTCATCTCAATCTTCGGAAATAGCTCCATACTTTCGAGTTTTGCAACAGAATATTTTCATTAAAGTTTAACACATTTTTTCATGTAATTATACCACTCTCAAGTCTCGAGTAAATGTCACGCATATGTTGCATTGTGTAAATGTCATAACCTAAGCAAACAAAAACTTCCTACTCAAAATAGGAAATCCTTCTAATACGACGGGTCGTTCTAATTATAGTGCGTACATCCTGCGCTTTTTAATGTCTCGTTTCTTGATCACAAGACAGTCTGGCGATGGGAGAAACGAGAGCCAAATTTAGTTTTCTCGAAAATACAATTGCAATCAGAAACAGATGGGCCCACACCCATCACGCGTTACGTGACATCACGTCATCGCAGACACGTTGGAAAATTTGTATAAAAAAATAAATAAAAAATTGGCAAAAAAGTAAATACGCTGGTATTTTGTCTGGCGTGAAGATCATCCCCATCAATCGCGAGACGTTTACGTCATAAAACGTGACTGAAATACCGGATGTAGTGAAACGTGGTGTTGACATTTGCCAACTAAAAAGAAAAAAAAAATGTAAGTAGGGTGGGGAGCGAACCCGATCCCCCGAATGTGGTCAAAATTTTAAATTTTTGACGTTGAACGCACGTGCCGTATACAGAACAGGATCACGTGCCGGCGTGCGCGTGCTAGGAATCGTAACCATGGCAACTGTGGAACGTGTTCGATTCCATAGAATAGAATAGAACGAGAGAACAAGATGGCCGCCTCCATTATTCGTTTAATTTCTCAATTCGCGCATAATTTTTGTCTTCAAATATTGTTTTTTTTTTCTTACAGAAAAAATATTGAAATCACCTGAGATTCAAACATATAAAGTAAGTTTCAATTTAACATGATGACAACTAATTTCTAATTGCTCCTAATATTCCTAATTGCTTTGCCCCAAGTGGTAAAATAACATCACTAGTTCGCCCAATTAATTAGTGGCATTATTAACGATGCTTTTGGCTAATTACGAGTTGATTAAACGCAGTCTGTTGCCATTTCCATCCTTGACCTGACCTAGTCTTTTGCATTGTACAGTGTGCCCCAAAAAGCCTCCGCTCGTCCTTCCATCCCAATACTGCAGCGATTTAATGAAGAGCATAGCGTGCTAAATGGGCCGATAAATAATTCATTGTCCCCCCTATTCAAATTTCGGGTTTTCTGTTAAACAATATGAGCATTGTTACTATAGCGACCAAATTGATCCGTTTGTTCGGTACCCAACTGACATCCTAACCCCTGGAATCACACACGAAATAGAAGTGTTTATAGCAAGTTGAAAATCTCTGTGAAAACCAAAAAATGCTGAAGAAAAGACCCAGGGAAATCGTGAGTAGCTCTGATTTTTTTTACGGCATCTTGCGCCAACAGCTCATGAGATGGTCAATTAAGTTTGCAGAACAATTGCAAAATTTAATCAATAAGTTTATAAAAAACGCTTTAAATTTAAGATGTAACTTTCAATTCAATTTAAAGTTACCTCAATTTAACTCAATCCCTTACAATCTATTCAATTCATGCACCAAAATTAACGAGATACTTAAAAAGATAGTTTAAAAAGATACTTTTTCAGAAAATAATGCATTAGGCTATAGGAAAACAACTTGGGTTGATTTAAATGAATTTCGAAAAATATGCTATAAATTTTAACTTACTACTAAACAAATTTACAGTGTTTTAATACGTGGCTTAATTACCCTGCTTATGATTATTTATATTTAAATGCTATGAATTTAAATGTACAATGTCGACAAAATAGTCAATTAAATGAGTGAAATTAATTAAAATAAATTAAAAACTGTTGACGGAAAATTAATTCTTATTTCGGAAGCGTCTTGGGGAAAATTAATTTCATTTTGGACTATTACCTTAACGGAATATTTCAAAAATCAATTTTCAAATAACTATGAATTCAAATGTACAATGTCAAAAAATATACAATTAAATTAATATAATGGAAAATTAAATATAATTTTGTTTTCCAATAAACGTTTTTAAACTTTAATTAAGTAGAATTCTACCTGAAATATTTTTGAAGATAGAAAAAACAAACTGTACTTTCAAAAGTATGTTTTCATATAAAATTGTTTTGAATTTGCTGGTACATTTGTACTAAAAACTAACGATGTGTGAAATAATTACAAAAACAAGACTTGATTTTTTAAAAATTATAATTTTGGGAAGTTAAAATAATTTTGTGCTGACAAATCTAAATTAATCAAAATCAAGTTTAAATTTAATTATGTCACTTTTATGTCATCAAATAAAGCACTTTTATGTCATCTTTTCAATTCAATGTGAATAAAAATGATATGATTCCCAAAACCTATTTATATATACTGTATATACAAAACCAAAAACACTAAACCTAAACTAATAATCAAAACTTGTCGTGTTTCATTTACAGCTTGATATTCAAAGTTGCACGTTTAATTCAAGAGTGACAAGGACTGAAGCAACCCGTTCAGCAATTCAGCAAAAACTGGCTGATGATCGAGCTTATCACGAAACATTGATAAGAGAAATGCAAAGCAATTTGCACTCGTTCAGCAGCAGACTTTTCGACGAAATTTCAGATAAAAATTTCGTCGAAAAAAGGGAAAAGGTAGGTGGAGCATTCGTGCATTTGAATAAGTAAAATGCAAACAGGATCTTTGATAATTTCTGAATTTCACGTATAATTATTAAGACTCATTTGTGAACCTATTCTCCAAATATTTAATTGAAATTGAAGGAAAACGAAGCGGTTCAACGAAGAAGACGAGAAAAGGTCATGAGCAGAGAAAGGATGGAAGAAATACAGAAACAGGAAAACGAAAAGATTTTGGAAGAAAAACGAAAATTGCAAATACTGCAGAACAGGCAGGACTTTATAATATATTTAGTACTATGAAATCGGAGAAATGTCCAATAATATGAATCATACAATGTTTTTTCAAACAATTATATGTGAATCATGCAATAATTGTTAAACATATTATGGGCAATTACAACTGTATTTTCTAAAATGAGTAATCGAGAAATCACCAAAAATACCTTTTTTTTAAAAAAAAAAAACCTGTATAAAGAAAAATGTTAATAGATAAAGCACTAAAAATACGTTTTTAAAAAATAAACTTTTAAATGCCAAATTGCAAATGTTTACATCGCTTTCATCTAATTCATTTACATTCAGCGTTGTCATGAAAATGACCAAATTGTTATATCTTAATAAAATTCTTTTCGTCATTAAAAATAAATTAAAGAACTTATAATAAAAATATTACGTCAAGTGTTTTTAAGTATAACAAGTATTACTTCATCATATACGAGGGGGTGAAAAATGATAACAGCTTCAACAAAATGTTGAGCCATAATTTTTTAAATAAATATTTGGATTAAAATGTGTTTATGTGTAAATGAAATCCATCGGTTTTAACCAATTCCTATAAAAATCATGATTTAACATTCCCAAACTCCAAAAAAATATATCAGAATTGAATACAAAGGTGAAGCCGATTTAGAGAACCCAGCATTAAATTAATTAATCATCTGTCTTTTTAGCAACGATTTTCAAGAATTTGAAAGACATCTGAAAAGAGCTCAAACAGCCAAGGACCAAGCTGAGCAGCTTTTCAACGTGGAAGCAGAAAGAAACAAAATTAAAGTGAGGTTCAAATAGACTTAGAAATGCTTAAAAATTACGAACGAATGAACCTCTGGTAATCACAAAATTGAACCTCGTTTTCAGGAAAATGAAAGACAGGAACGAAGGCGTTTGGAGCGAGAAAAGGACCTTTTCAAAGCCATTCAAGAGCAACAAATGCAACTGAAAGAACTGCAAAGGACCCAGTACCAAAGTCACCTTTTGGGACAAATGGAGGAGAAGAAAATGATATCCCAGCAGGAAAATTACGAGGAAAAAATGAGGGAAAGGAAAAGGATGGAGGAAATGGCCAGGGAATTGCAACAAGAAGACAAAAGGAAAGCACTCAACTAGCACCATGTGGATATATTTTTGTCTAATTGGGAAGAAGGATACATTTTGCAAATGCCCAGGCTATAAAAGCAGTATGGAGGTCGGAGTATATAGGAAATACAGGAAAAAGGAAAAAAAAATATAGGAAGAATATAGGAAAAAAATATAGGAAGAATATAGGAAAAAGGAAAAAAATATAGGTGGAATATAGAAAAAATGAAAAAAATATAGGAAGAATATAGGAAAAAGGAAAAAATATAGGTGGAATATAGAAAAAAGGAAAAAATATATGAAGAATATAGGAAAAAGGAAAAAAAAATATATGAAGAATATAGGAAAAAGGAAAAAAAAATATAGGAAGAATATAGAAAAAATGAAAAAAATATAGGAAGATAGGAAAAAGGAAAAATATATGAAGAAAATTGGAAAAATGAAAAAAAATATAGGTGGAATATTGGAAAAAGGAAAAAATATAATAAGAATATGGGAAAAATGAAAACTATAGGAAAAATAAAGGAAAAATGAAAAAATAGGAAGAATATGGGAAAAATGAAAAACTATAGGAAAAATGAAAAAAAAATATAGGAAGGATGTAGGAAAAATGAACAAAATATTGGAAAAATGAACAAAATATAGGAAAAATGAACAAAATATAGGAAGAATATAGGAAAAATGGAAAAAATACGAAGAATATGGGAAAAATGAAAAACTATAGGAAAAATGAAAAAATATAGGAAGAAAATAGGAAAAATGAAAAAATAGGAAGAATATGGGAAAAATGAAAAACTATAGAAAAAATGAAAAAAATATAGGAAGGATGTAGGAAAAATGAACAAAATATAGGAAGAATATAGGAAAAATGAACAAAATATAGGAAGAATATAGGAAAAATGGAAAAAATACGAAGAATAGAAGAAATGAAAAAAAATAGGAAGAATATGAGGAAAATGAAAAACCTTAGGAAAAATGAACAAAATATAGGAAAAAGGAACAAAATATTGGAATAATACAAGTTTTTTCTTTAAAAAAAATAAATAACTTATTGCAATTTAGAGAATTTCCTACTTTTTCATTTTAATTGCTCAAAGGCATGTGGCCAGTTAACAATTTTTCACACTTTTTCACATGCAAATATCAGATTTTTTTCTTATTGGTTCACACGCAACTATCTGATTTTTTTCCAAATGTTTTTTTGCAAATGTCTGTTCAGCTAAAACTGCTATTTTAAATCAAACTTGTCTCATGTTCAGATTTATGCAACAGAAACTGGACAAACGTCGTCAGGTGCAAAAATCCTACGAGGATTACTGGATTCTCAAAGAGCAATACAGAGAAAAGGAGAAACTGATGGAGCATCTTGAAAATCGAAGGATGATGGAGCATTTGAAGAAACAACAGAAAAAAGACAGATTCATACAGGACTCTGAAAACGAGAGAATTGCCAGGCTGGAAGAGTTGAAAAATAGGGTATCATCCTCATGACCTCATGGTTTTGATGAATATTCAAAATCAAACTGGGATAGTATTTTTTTTCTAAAAACTCGTTAAACTTAAAAGTTTTAACAAAATTTAACAAAAAAATATATATGGAACTATGGAAATGATGTTGAAATATAGAACTTTTTTCAAAAAAAAACACGTCAAACTTATAATTTTCTTTAAAACAATATAATCCCGCAAATCAGTGAACCGTTTTCAAAACATTTTTTTCAGAAAAAAAAATAAAGAAATTGTTGAATGGTCGGAAAAATTGGCTGGATCATAAAGTTATCCATTTCAAAAACAACGTTTTGATTTTGATTTTTAGAAATTTCTAAGTTTAATAAACGAAACTTTGCGTGAAATTTTGCATCAGTTCCTTATTTTTATATATTTTTAATTATTGTTGAACGTTTGAAACCGGTTTACTGATTGGCAGGATCATAAAGTACACCAATTTCAAAATCGTTATTTAAATTTTTTGAAGAAATTTCTGTTCTTATTCTTAAAATACATTTATGTATTTATGTTCTTAAAATGCACGAAACTTATAGAAATTTCTTTAAAAATATAAAGAACGTTTCTGAAATTTGTGTACTTTATCATCCTGCCAATCAGTGAACCGATTTCAAACAATACTGATTAAAAATATATTAAAATAAGGAATTGATGCTAAGTCTCGTGTATTAAACATACAGAAATTTCTGAAAATCTAAAAATTAATATTAAAAGGATGTTTTTGAAATGGGCAACTAAGATCCAGCCAATAAGCCATTTTTCAAGCATTCAACAGTTTTTAAAAAGGTATTAAACTAACGAATTGATGAAAAATTATACTATTTTTCTAAAAATGTACGAAACTTATAGAAATTTTTTTAAAAAAAATATAAGGGACGTTTTTGAGATGGGTAAATTTATGATTCAGCCAATCAGTAAACTGGTTTTAAACACTCAACGGTTTTTAAAAAAAAAAACATAAGGAATTGTTGCTAAATTACAGTATTTTTTATGTTGATAGTTGGCTCGATTACTACACGAAGAACAGCAGAGAAAAGATTTGGACGAAATCAAAAGACTCGAAAATCAAGCCAGAGAAATGGAGGAAAAACAGAGGAGACGAGAACAGGTGGGGTTGAAATTTGATGAAATAAATTTTTAAAACTTAATAGAAAAATTTACAGACGTGTTTTGAAATACATGTACTGATTTTTTTTAAAAAAAAAATGTAACACCACCCATAGGAGGCTTTTCAGTATGAAAATCAAAGACGAATGCTCGTACGAAGCTCCATGTTGCAACAAATGAAAAGAAGGGAAAACCAACTGTATAGAGAATTGGCCGAAGAAGAAAAATACAGACAAATGGTAAAACAGCCAATTTTTAGCTCACGTAACTGTAAATAATGCAATTGTTTAAATTAACCTAAATTCAACAGATTCAAGCGGAAATAGCGAAGGAAAGGATGAGAAAACAAATTAACCGACCGTCAAATGACCAACAACTTCAATATCTCAGAGAACTGCAAAGGATGATGGAAGAAATGAAGCTGAGGAAAACTGAAGAAAAGGTCAAAATTTTAAGAACTGAATTCCATGCCAGAATACAATAAGTCAGCCGAGCGTAACTATGATCCGTACATTGCATAATTTCAGATGACTAATGAAGAATTTCTGAAGCAACTCAAAGAAAGCGAGACTATGACCGACAATGTGGTGCGCAATGAAAAACAGAGGATACTGAGGGAAAAGATGGACGAATTATGGGGCCATTTACCAAAAGTAAAACAATTTGCACCCAATCCATCGTCCAAATTATAATAACGCATTTCTGATTTTCAATTTTCTGAATTTTCAGAGTGTTACGAAATCTGACACCTTCGTGAAACGAATTTCAGCATAAGAAAGTCTGGTCAGTCGTCCGGGAAGATTTTCAAGGTCTGATCACAATAGAGACTTATGAAACCATCGACATTTTTATCAAAAGTTGTTCGCAAGTCACAGCCGATTCACTAAAATTGTCCAAGAATCACTATGGACTGTCTACAGACGTTGGGATAGTGCTTTAAACTCACAAAAAGTACTCAGAAATCACAGGTCGTAAGGCTCAATAAAATTGTTCATGAATCTCTACAGTTTCAATAAAATTGTTCAAGACTTTCTAGCGTTTCAATAAAATTGTTCATGAATCTCCAGAGGTTCAATAAACTTGTTCATGAATCTCTAGCGTTTCAATAAAATTATTCATGAATCTCCAGAGGTTCACTAAAAATTATCAACAATATTTAGAGGTTCAATAACATTTTAAATGAATCTGTACATTCAATAAACTTGTTCATGAATCTCTAGAGGTTCAATAAAATTGTTCAAGACTCTGTAGAGATTCAATAAAATTGTTCATGAATCGCTAGGTGTTAAATAAGATTGTTCATGACTATCTAGTTTCAATAAAATTGTTCATGAATATCTAGTTTCAATAAAAGTGTTCAAGAATCTGTAGAGATTCAATAAAATTGTTCATGAATCTCTATAGGTTCAGTAAAATTTATCAATACTCGCTATTGATCAGTCATTTGCACAATTAAGCTTAATTCTGGAGTTATCATTTAAGACAGTTTTTCAAATGAAACTACCAGTTCTAGTTTCCATAAATTTAATAAGCTTGTTCAAGATTCCCTTAAGAATTAGTTCAACTATTCAAAGATCCTTCGAGTTTAAATAAAATTGTTCAAGAATCTCTAGAGGTTCGATCAAATTGTTCAAGAATCTGCAGAAACTCAATAAACTTGTTCATATCAGTTCAAGCTATCAGACACCCCTAGAGGTTCGATCGAGTTGTACAAACAATTACTAGAGGTTCAATAAAACTGTTCGATAATCACTAAAGTCTTGCTCGGTCATTTCCACAATTAATTCGGAGAACTGAATTAATTTTCACCCTATGTTTTTAACTGAAACCACCAGTTTCAATTTGCATTAAGAAATCCACGGCAGCAGACGTTTACGAAAAACTTATAAAAGTTGCCAAAAATATTGATGGTTAAATTACCTGTCAGCACCAAGCATTCCTCCTACTGTAGCTTCACGAAAGTCTTTCGAGGCACAATATCTTATCTGAACCAGAATGGGGTGGTTTGGTTGCAGTTTTTGAACTTTGCACATATCGGTGCATGGCCTTATGACGACACATGCAAAGTAGTTACTTTGAGTGTTATTTTGAGTGAGATAAACTGCATACGTCAGTACCGCAACCATGTAAATAGCTCCACAAAAACGAACGAAATTTAGCTTTTTTCTTGCTCTCGCGAGTCACGAGCCATTGAAATTTAATTTAATTTCTCAATTTATAGCGTACTCACCAACAGTAGATGAACCGACTTCAATGAAGGGCACGAATCGTAATATATATATACCATAATTTTATTTTTTTCAGGACATTTCTCAATCTGTCAGCACAAGATCTATAACTTTGTCTGAGCCATGAATCACACTATGAACAACCGCGACGATGAGTAGAAATTAGAAATTCTTTACCTGCCTCCTACGGCGTGTGGACATCACCGCACCCAATTTATAAACCTAATCGCTCGTTACCAGTCCTCGCACAACCTTAAATTACCGAATTAGCCGGGTCACAGATGCTGGTGTATAAAACTGATCAGACTCGTCTCGTAGTGTTCGCTAGCGTCCAAATGGCGTAAACTGTGGCGTTCACCGGGGTAAATCTGCAATTGCGAAAGTCGAAAATTGCTTAAAATTGCTATTGACGTCAAGCGAGTCATTTCTTCGACTAGTCTTACCTGCAGTTGATACGGCTTGCCAGCTTTCACTAGAGCATTGATAAGTTGACTGGTGTGCAGAAAATGCACATTTTCGTCGATGAGACCGTGAATTATTAGTAATCTGTTTTGCCTGGAAATAAGGAAGAGTATCAAGCCCGAGCCATTACATAGTTCATACCAAAATTTGCAATTCAGTTTCCCTGACTTTCCCTGACCAGATCTGATTAATTTCCCCGACTTATCAAATAAAAAATGCCACGTGTAATTAAAATTAACTTTATCTGCAGCACTACAATTAACTATATTTTTTGTATTTTTCTGTCAGGATGACCAGCCTAATCTTCAAATGAATTTCCCTGACTTGTCCAGGTTTTCCAGACACTTTTTGAAAAATTTCCAGACAATTTCAAGAAACAATTTTTAAAGATTTGATCCGAGCAAATATAACATATGGTGGAAATTTGAAAACTTATAGATCTGATCATGAAATGATGGAATTAGCCCACAATTTTGTAAGAAGAAATAATAATATTAATAATTAAGAGACTGCCATAGGCAAAATTTTTGAAAAATTACTGGAAATATTGGGTTTTTAGTCTGTTAATATTAATAATAATGCGAACACTGTTGGTTGAAACCACTAGATCTCAAACAGTGCATTTTTGAGGACTTCTTCTTTGAAATAATATTAATTCTTGAGAAGTGTTTGGTTATGAGGATCTCCCGTAAAAGGGCGAGAATCATACCAGATTACAATCTGGATGGTGTCCCTTTAAAAGTCGTTTCGAGTGAGAAATACACTTGGGGATCACCATCACGGATGATATGCGCTGGGGTACGCATATTAGTAACATTGCTGGTTTGGCTAATCAACGCCTTAGATTCATTCAAAGAATATTCAAAAATTGCCCTCAAAAAGTTAAAGAAGTTGG
>JAQGAF010003916.1:0-15830 GCA_034687865.1 Kryphioiulus occultus
CATACATGGCACATACATGAGCATGTATGGCATATATAATCCCATACATGGCCATAGTCAACTTTTCCACCCGGGCACAATAATAGTTTTCACCGCCATCATCTTTAACCATTGTTACCATTACCATCATCGTAATCTTTACCGTCATCACCATCATCATTCTCCACACCATCAACAGTCTTCGTCGTGATCCTCACCACCATTATCATAACCTACACAGTAGTGACAATTATCTTCATCAGCGCATAGCCATCATCACGATAATCTTAATCTTCACCTTCACCACAAGGTTAATCCTCTGCATTCTCATCACCATCCTCAATAGATCTACGTTGAAAACCTCTCAACCACCAACCAATCATGACCATCACCACAAACGTCATCCTAATCACCATCATTAGCATAATCTTCATGATTATTTTAAACTTCTTATTCAATGACTGTCCACCACCATTATAGTTATCCTCACAAACTTCGTCTAATCACCTTCATTATCTTAATCTTCGTTATCGTCGATACCACCGCCATAACCATCATCATTCTCATAAATTTCGTCCCCATCACTACCATCTAAGACTTAACCTTCGCCACAATTGGAATTATCTTCATCTTCACCACAATTGTAAATATCTTCATCTTTACCACATTTATAATTATCATCATCTTCATCACCACCGTTTTCATCATAATCACCATCGTCATTACCATAATACTCGTCCTCACAGCCATCATAACGACTTAGTTCTCATCACCATCAACACCATTTCAACGATACCAAGACTGAGATAGTCATCTCACATGATATCGTCACCATCACTTCGAAATGAACACCCACCATGCAACCATCCTATTCATCATCCTTAGTACCACCAGCATACTGTTAGCATTGTCACCGACATACTAGACACCAATAACACGTTGTCATTCTACCATAACCCTTCTCACGAAGCAGGCAAAACGCCGTCATGTGGCTCACAATAACATTTTAAACTGAGTTTGCAAGACAGTAGGCCTACCAGCTTAGCACGAGTGGCTTCGACACCGTTCCTTTCGAGTTTTAATTGGCGGTATTCTTGGCGCTAAGAGCTTCGGGCCATTGAAAAGCACTTAAGATAAGTTGGAAAATCAGCACGGTCTTGTTACTCTGAATACAGCTAGATTAAGGACGCAATAGCCGGTAATTGGATGCGCAGAAATGACGGAGATTAATCGCTCGTGTTTTCATTGGCATCTAATCGCCTGCCGTGCAATTTAATTAGATCTTCCCAAGATCATAATTGCAGATTAGAGCCCAACGTTCCTGACCAGTGCAGAAGGCGCCTGCAATAGGAGGAAAGCTAAACGCCGCCATCAATCTTGGCCATGGCGTGCTTCAGACCGAATCCTCAATTGCCTGGCATGCTGAGATGAACTATTTTATCCAAATGGCACTTCTTCATCACGTGCTGTATGAATTTTGCATCAGAGAATGAAAAGCATTCCTGTTGGAAAGGGCAATGGATAGGAAGAACCACTTACATGTACATTCCCTTCAAATGAAAGTCATGGAAGTCATGAAAAACTCTTGAAATGAGATTCAGATCAAGATCATGGAATGTTTAGCTTTTCAGTGATTCATAAAATAAAAATTTGGGTTTAAATTCTTAATTTGTAATCCAAATCCAAATGATGTTTTTGAAAGTAGCTATTTAGTCAAGACATAAAACTTGAACGACCCCACAGTCTAATAAGCATGGGACATTTTATGAAATCTTGAAAAGTCATGGAAAAATCACGGAATTCTGTTGATTTATTTCGAATTTTTATTGTGGCAATTTTGGCGAACTTGCTGTACTACTTCGTAGTGTGCCAGTGAGGTCATCCTGAATGGTACAATTCTCGGAATATTGTAAGCTTATGTCATGTCATTTATATCAAAGTCTTTGATTAACGAATATCAGTAGCAGGACTGGACAGTGCACTATACAGTATATAGGGTCACTTGGGCTACATTGCCAAGCTGTGATGCCTGGCGATAGTAAACAGAAACGTTTACTAGTCTCAAATTAAACTTACAGATGTAGTTAAATTGATCTAGTCCTCGTCTACAAATTTGAAATTGGAACTAGTTGCCTATCACAACCCGGATAAGGAGATAATTATCGATTAACCGCAAAAATGACATCATTGGTCATGCGTGATTGTTGACTTTTCAATCGCCCTGTATATCTACATGTATATTTCCAGACTTAAATATACATTTGTTACACATGTATGGTGTTGGCTGAAAATCAATTTTAAAAATCCTTGTTCATAATTCGAACTGTTGAAAGGCTAAAAGGCATTGATTTTTAACTCATAAATCCTTCTACCACACATGACAACAGCACAGCACTTTTAATAACTGTTAATGGTTGCTGGCTAATCATCAAGTTTCTTTTGACGAGCCCGGAAATTCAATCGGTTGATGAACACAATACACGATGCGGGTTGCTAGTAAACAAACCCTATTTATAAACACCAGTTTGTAAACCCTGCATGGATTAACACCCTTCTGGATTTCTAGCTTTCTATTCTGACTATTATGTTAAAACACTTACATGATTTGTCAAGTTTTTAACTGATACAGTGGACTCCGCTTAATGGGATCGCGGATAATGGTATCATTAGTTGGTTGTTTTCGAAATCGCCAAGTCCCGAACGCTCGATGTTGACGAATATGAAAGATGCATCATTGTTCAGAAACCACCAAAAAATGTTGAGATGACAGAAGCACTAATAAATTTACGTTGGTGGCAGCATAGATCAATTGAGTTTCAAATACTATACAATACATGCTTAAATATGAGAATTTCATTACAAATTTGCAAAGAAAATTGTAAGCAAACCAATATAAGTGGTTTTTAGTTGCAAATAGTTTTGTAAAGCTAAATTATGCGATGTACATAAGAATTCAAATTAAGTAACAATCGCATTTTCTTGTTATTCGGCTATTAGGATCGTTCGGCTATTGTTATCGAAATACCCTGGGCTCAGTGTGATCCAATTAATAGGAGTCCACTGTAACTAGACGCGTTTCTGACGATTCCAGAAGATGCTTAGTTGGACAATGCACCCTGGTCAAATGGAGCAAACGTGCACGAAGGCCTGGCGTCACTTCGAGGGGTTCAGAATTCATATTGAGTCCCAAGATGGCGGCCTGCCGAAGACGCTCCTGGGCTTAAATATCATGGGGATAAGCACGGTGGTTGAGAGCAGGATTCTGGCGTTATTGGCGCTGTTTCGGTGCCCTGCCTCTGCCGCTTGGCAACCTCGAAGCAGCCGTGAAAGTCGATTAAAAATCAATAATTTTAGTTTGGCCTGAATCTTGGTGCATGCTGTGCAAAGCCCCTACATGGTGGCTAAGAAATTGCTTCCGGTAATCTTAAGGTCACGATAGGTTATGTGAAACGTTTATGTCCACGGCCTTTTCGTTAGCAAGAAGGTGTTTCAATGATTGAATTGGAAAACTATTTAATTCCTGATTCCAGCGTTCATATTCAGTGTGAGGATCGACCAAGACGCCATCTTGAGACTCATCACACTGCGTGTTGTTCAGGATTAAGGTGCATGATAAGACTCGCTCGACGTGTTTTCTCCTTATCGGGTTTTAGTGGAAATTTGACTAGTTTTGAGTAAAAGTATACGTGTGTACTCGTACATTTACATACGGAATCGTCCCGTGTTATCCTGAAGGTATGCGTTCCAAGATGGCCGCCTTGAGTGCCTGTTCGATTTCCTATAAATAGACGTTTTTCCCACTTGACTTGGAATTCCGTCATTTTATGGGTCACTTTCGCTGACAAAAGGACCTTAAGGTGATAAATGCCAACATCACGTTCCAAATCCGCTGATTTCCTCGAAGCATATAAACGCTCATTTCAGTTTACTGCCTGATCTGAGTAGCTGTTCGTTTTGCTCTCCAACTTTTGGGGCCATAAATTCCCGCTAGTGCAGGTCGTGAAAATCCTTGCTTGAGACACTTTGGAGATCAAGGTAGTGAAATCTAATTTCCAGCCCCTCTGGTGGCCAGGGTTGACTGGATTCAGGCGCTGTAATGCATTTACATCCATTTATGTCCCAACTTGCTATGCACAGTAAAATGTTGAAACTTTCGGAAAACAATGGTTGGAACTGCCTGCATTCTACTCTGGTTCATTCATGTTGACATTCAAATATATTTTTGTCTCAACTCGAAAAAGTTCAACATTTGGAGGCCAATTGATCCCTGACGCACACCTGTTGTGCCCTCAGTGTTTGCAACCTGTGCACAGGGTTCCCCCGGACCTTGGAGGCCTGGGAAAGGCAGGGAAAATGGATTTACATCGAAAGAGTCAGGGAAACTCAAACAATCATTATACATTATACATGCTGTAGCTATATTGATTAACACAAAAATGAAGAGATGACAAGTAATTACTGTATATGGAGGAAATGAACGTATTTCTATTTAATTAGCTTAAGCAATAAATATAGCATTCGTTACATAGAGTGCGTCATTTTTTTTGCATTTTCATTGATCAAGGTATATGCATATATTCCGGGGACTTGCCGTCTGGAAACCCTGGAAAAGTCTGGGAAATTCGTATGTCTGGAAATGTGTTATGGCACAACGATTTTGATTTTGATTTTGAAGTATATCTGAAAAGCATTAGAATAGCTGTATTTGTAATCTACAATTTCTAAAAATTTCGCCTACCTCGTTACTAAATGCATGTTAAATATGGTAGTTGGCCCTTATCAGATTTTTCAAAAAAAAAATACTACATTGTTTTCATCAATATGCCTAATTCTTAAAATTTCGAAAGAAGACGTTCGCGAAAATGCAGTGTTTGACATGTAGTGGTTTCAACCACAAGTGTTCACATCGTTATTAATATTAATACGCTAAAAATTCACCATTTCTGGTAATTTTTCAACATTGTTATCTATGGCATCCCATTAATTATTAATATTATTTCTTTTAAATTTTTTTGGGCTAATTCCATCATTTCGTGGTTAATCTTTAATTTGTAAAATTTCTGCCAAATGACATTTATATGGGTCAAATCTGTAATAATTGTTTCCTGATATTCTCTGGAAATTTTTCAAAAAGTGTCTGGAAAACCTGGAAAAGTCAGGGAAATTTAACTGAAGATTTGGCCAGCACCCTGATATATTTTTACACCGGAGAGTCAAGCTATAGTGATCGCTAATGGAGGTTTTCAATTCACTGTTGTCCCCAGGTGTTGGAATGGCGAGAAAACGCCCACTATCCCTAAGTAATAATAATAGTAATAATGTTTTGAACAATTACATAATGCTTTCCCAGAATTTCTTGGGGCCTGAAGAAAGGCAGCCAAACAATAATTTAGAACATGATTTACGATTTTCCATTTCCGGGAGTCTCAGCGTCCTTGGAAAGGACGTGCTCGATTATATATTCTCAAAGAAAAAAACAATATTGATTATAAATTACTAATTCTTATAAAAACAAATTTGGCCAACCCGGAAGTGTCTATTTTACAAGCTTTTTTCACCAAATTTCGTAACGTCTTCCGCCATGAGTTAGAAACGTTATAGGCGTGGGTGGAGGAATTTGCCGCTGTGGTCAGTCGGCAGGTGCGTCGTCTTGACCATGCACGATCCTCCGTTGACCCCTCCATGTTCCGAGTCGATAAAACTCGCATTCCGAACTCGTCTTTTCGCTTTGTCTCGTACGTGCCACAAATTGGAAATCTTTGGCCAACGTCTTGGGCACGCAGGGAATTGACATTTCGTAAAATGTGGAATGGCAGCCATGCTCAATTGGTCGATGAATTTTCGGATCTACATTGAAAAGCACTTTGGGGTAATTTGGACGTTTGGAGTGGGCGCAAATGACCGAAAACGAGGCGGGTCTTCGGTGACATTCGTGAAGATCTCCTGAACTTTGGATGATAAGGAAGTCTTTAGATTTCGAGGTAATCCAGAAAGAGACAAAATACACAAACATTGAATGTGTCGGCATCTGTGATTGTTGTTTAGATGCGTTAACACCTAATGGCAAAACATTGTTTTACAAAGCACATGTGTTTCCTGGAAACATGGTTTATGGAACAAGTTTCCTCAAAATGTTTCCACATCACGTGAAACAAATTTGTTAAAGCATGTTTGCGGAAAAGGCTGTTTCTGCAAAGATTTCCTTTGTTTGCTGGTAATGTGGACACTACATTTATGTTTGTGGAAACATGCTGCCACAAACTCGTTCAATAAAACACTTTCGCTGAGTCATGTTTCCCGAGAAACATGTTTTCGCAAATTGTTTTTAGGTGCGTACTAGGCTTTACAATGTTGTACATCTTGTTATGTAACACCCACTCGATTACCTGTTTAATCATTACTACAAGATTTTAAATAACATTTTTCCTCTCATTTTCAAACAAGTTGTATGACAATATGAATCGTTTTGTTATGTACTGTAAACGCACCTTTACATGTATGCGCAACTGCTTGACCAATGGGGCACTATCCTGTTGTCAAGGGTTAATGCCTTTCACCTGTGTAGAACATACATGTACATGTTATGTCTATCTTGTACTTGTGTGCTATCAATCGATGGATAGTGCGAGTTAATATTTGTGAGAGGCAATATTTGTAATCATTTACAAGACTTGGCAACTAAGAAAAAAACTACTTGCTCCAAATAAACTTATGCACAAAATGTGTATTTCAACCATCTAGTAGACAAGAATGACACCTGTCTTATTTGCCGGTAATTATCCTAAAGTTTTTTAGTTTTTGCGGTTTTTTTTTCATCCTAACCTAAGCTAACCTAGCTAACTAGGTAATATATGATTTAGCTGCCCCAACCAGCCAGGAAATCACTGCCAGCCTACGAGCCATTAGGAGAAGCACACTTTCTCTTAATGTTTGCGTTGGAGCAGGGCATATACCGTAGTATTGCCAAACTATTACATGCGGTATCAATCAATTAGAAATGCCTAATGCAATGCTATTGCGCTGCAACATCTGCTTGCTGGCATCTGGTTTTCAAGCTTAGAATAAGTTTCGCCAGTTAGTTTTCAATCCGATTTTCCGTAAAGGGTTGTCGACTTTCAATACTTCCTGTTTACCTTCTTGGAAAACAAGACACGAATTCTCTCTGCGACGAAATGGCAGTATTTGGCAAATGAATCGGTCAAGGCCTTCGAGGAGACAATGGGATGGCTTTTCGAATTTGTTCAGCTACATGTAAAAATGCCCAAAAAAGAAAATTGCCGTGACCGTCATAATGCAAGGTTTCATTTCACGGTCGACCAGTGCATGGGTGTCACGCTACGCCAATTTGTATGTTCCAAAAGTACGATAGCGTGACAATTTATTGTTGGAAATCAGAAAAATGCGATATGCATCGTACATTGTGAAATCACGTTGATGAGAACTGTTTTCATCTCATTGGGCCTCACTTTTTTCGCCCATATACGCAGCGTATTTTGTCGCAAATTCGAGACCTAATTTTCGACACAGTGTTGGCGAAAACGTGAATCATCACATAGTTTAATTTTGACACTCGGCGATGGGCGTCAAATCGTTACATAATTTTCAGAAAAAAACAAATGCCGCTGCGACATTTAACCATGGCGATGTTAGTCGGGCGTGAGATTGCGTCACAGCAGGCCTAATGTTTGACATTGAATATTGAACGCTCTCGCCCACTTATCAGATGGCGATTTTTTTTCTGTTATGTGCAGATGGCCAATTTGGCAGATGGCGAGTTTTGAAGGACGGACCGGCTTTTTCCGCAATGTTTCGGGCTTTTCGACTTGAGAAAAATGCGTTCTTGGCTAGCTGTGAATGCCCTAAAGGGAGCCCCAATATGGCCGTCCGCTACGGAGTCCTGATACGGCAGCCCGCAAACTAAAATTCGATTGAAATGCGTTGGAATTTCGAGTTAAAAATGGAAAAACTTGTCTTAGATGCACGTTTCTTCTGGGAATGGACTTCATTTTCAAAAAAATGTGAATGCAAACTGATAACAACTTGATGTAAGCTGAAAAACTGGTGATAAAAAATTCTGGGCCCTATTCCACAAAGGTATGGAGTTGTACTTGTAAAGCTGGCCCTACACTACAGAGCATTATTACTGTTAGTTGCTGATCGTGTAATGGTGCAGTACTGATGGATTGATGCTCCATTCGCATTAGTGACTATTATCCGAATTTTAGGATAACTTACCATCAGTTTGTGTTCCACAAACATTTTTTCTACACTTCTCTATTGTTACTCCATACCTTACAAGTTTCAAGTTAGATATCAGTGGTGGGACACAATACGACAAGCACAAATTATTCCAGTCAATACATTTGTAATTTTTACACTAATAACTGAGGCAATACGTACAAGTGTTAGTGTTCCATGACATTTGTTCTACACTTCTGTGTTATCCTCTATACCTTACAAGTTACAAACTAGTACATTTAATCGAAGTGCAGGAGTTACTAATAATTACTAATTGTTCGATATCAATTGGCGAAGCACAATACCACAAGCCCATATTTTTCCAGTCCATACATTTGTACAGTAACTTGTACACAATGGTTGAATAGGACCCCCTGGATTATACGGTATATTCTATACTAGAAATGTGCAACCTTTTTTAACCTAACGTAATCTAACCAATTCTAACTTAAACCTCCTTAAAATATAATTTATGATTGCACTTCACCAAAACGCCAGGTAATCACTGCCAGCTGACGAGTTATTAGGAGAAGCCCACTTTCTCATTGTGTTTATGGCTTAGCAGGGCGTATACCGTAGTGAAGCCCATGTTCTTATCCTATAGTTTTTTCTCCCTATTAACACTAACAACAACCTTGTAATCTAACTAGAACATGCAGCATATGGCTTGTCTTAAAGCCTATGGAAGTTTTCAGTTGCTTATCCGCCAGGGTCGTGTCTGCTAGGCACGGATGCTTTGAAATCCCCAGTTTTTATTCGCCATCAAAGTGCACCTTGCTTTTGGCGAAATGTGTGGCCTCTGTTCCTTCCGAACGAAGTATTTTGGCATTAAAATGCGTATTTTTATACCGACGCCCTGTCCCTGCAGCATCGCTATTTCGTATCGCGTAATCCGTTTTCACCTTATATGAATTTGCGGGCTCGGAAATATGACAAATTGCCAAGATGCAGAAGCGTTTTTGGATGCCACTTTTCTATTTGCGGAGTGGGGAGGGGGTTCTGTTTTGGTGCAACATGGTTTCGTGTCTTTCTTGACTGGTTTTATGCACCTTTACAAAAGGCAGCCATTTTTTATGACATTTCCCAAATTTCAAGTTGGACCCAGGGCCTGTACATGGTTGCAATGTTCAAGTAACTTTTGCAAAGTAGTCTAACTCATGACTTCTAGCAGCATCTCAGTTTGATCCAGATCACGCGTTTAGTATGTCCAAAATGTAGTTCGTTGGAAAGTATTAATGCTAGAAACTTCTCAATTTGATCCAAATCAAGCTTTTAGCATGCCGAAAAGTAGTTTTTTTTTGGAAAGTATTAGTGTAACAAATAACGCAGTGGTGCAAAGCAACAGCTTCAAAACGCGAGTGTATCTTATCCATGTTGAAGATGTCATGTATTTGTTCAAGGAATGTTATAGTACCTCTTTAAAATGATCGAATTTTTGTCAACTCGGTTCTAAACTGAGGCTTATATTTGCCAAAAATATAATCCAAGTTTGTATCCTTTAATAAACGTGCTTGTGAAATTAATCCTTAATAACTAATCGGCTTAAGTCCTCTTTCGGGAGTAAACTATGATATTAATAATTATGCTAATTAATACAAGAGAAAGCGGGCTTCTCCTAACGGCTCGAAGGCTGGCAATGATTGCCTGGCGGTTAGGGGCAGCTAAATGAAAAAAATGCGGTTTTAAGGCTAGGTTAAGTTTGGGTAAACATAAAACATACCAAAACAAAAAAGCAAAAATAGAAACATAACAAGATAAATTGCGACAGCTAGGACAGGCGTCATTCTTGTAAGTTGTACTAGACAAGTATGTTTGAAATTAAAATATTGTGCGCACATTTGGAGCAGGGCATAATGTAAAGTATATCCCACTTTCATTTTCCTTCATGAGGAATGGCTCGTCGCCAGAAAATTTGCACAATGTAACATTTTGGAGTTTATTTTTACATAAGCGACATCTGAAACTAATGTAATCAGGTTTCAATGACGAAACCCATTAGTTTGAACTAGTTTCTCAAACATTCACCATATTCCTACTAATTTCTGTAGCACCTACTCTTAGGGAAACCTCTTGGTTGCCCTACCTTAATTATTCGAACTTTTTTCAAAGCTCTCCCATGCAGCCACCATCGATATTAATTTGTAAACACATTTTTTTTACTAAAACGACTGAGAATGAAGAAGTCCCTAAGTCAAACAACCGACATCAAACCTACAGTAAGTTTAAATTTTAAAGCCTAACCTAATTATTCTGTTCAAATGTGACATTTATGGGCTGTTAAAAATCTTTTTGACATTAACTACAGTACTCATGTCGACAAACACTCTGTAGCTCTGCAGTACTCAAAAAGCTACATGGCCTTTACACCACTATTTGAGATAAGCTTTCCATCTATCGCAATTTATCCTTTCTGTTTTGTTGAGTTTTTTTTTTCGTTTTTGTGTCTATCCTTACCTAACCTTGCCTAAATTAACTTAATTGAAAATATAATTTCATTAACTAGCTGCGTCTGACCCTATACATGTATAGGCAATCACTGTCAGCCTACAAGACATTAGGAGAAGCCAACTTTCTATTTGTCTTTGGTAAAGCAGATAAGCAGCAGGGACTATTCTGTAGTTCAGTTCAAAGGAGCTTATAAAATGCGTTCTTTTCGTAAGAGGTTGGAATGATTGGAACAAGCAAGTTCTGAAACATTACAAGAATCATTATTTCTCACATAAAATAATCTTATCATGACCTAACACGATATCATGTGGAATGGAATCAATTAATTGGACTTAACATGTTCGAAAAACTTGCTACCATGCTACAACTTGTACTAAGATTGTGCGCAGCTTGACAGGGCAGAACTTTCAAAGCAGAAAAAACAATAAATGCAAAGTATGTGTTTTTTCTAAACCCCAACAAGAGATTTGCTGCAGATGGCTTATTTACTGAATTTTTAAACCTAATTGTGATTTCGAAAGAAAAAAAAAAGTTGTCGAAAACGACTGACAATGTTCTTGACGAATACCATGGTTCTCGTCCAGTGGCATTTTGGGGACTCAGTTGGCAGCATTGCCTTGACGTGCGTCTTTAAGTCACAATGGCGCTGAAGATGGGATGAGGCATCGCAGCTTATAAGCCCTTCGAAATCGATTTTTCATCCCGGCTTTTTTCCAAATGGCTGCCGGCTTCTGAAGACGATTTTCCTTTATTGCGTCTTGACACACTCGCACGTCTGCCCTGTTAGCTATCCCCTGTTGGAGTTGCCATGGTCATGATATGGGTCGCCTTTAATATCCACATTGTCGTCCACCACTGCCATCCACCACGATTCCATTTCCACACTGCAGATTATGTAAAACTTCTTCAAAACTCAAATTACTAATCGTTTCCAATAACTAATGTGCATTGAGTTCGAACTGCTTTGACTTACTTCTGGAACGCAAGAATCGCTCCTGGAGTCATATTGTTCTGAAAAAGCTTTCGTCTGCCACCCTGTAGACCATGTAAAACTTTTGTTTGGGTTTGTTTAGGTTGGAATATACACAAAACCCTAAAAACATGAAAGAAAGGTTTAAACACGCAGAAAAACAAACATAAAATAGGATAAATTTCGACAGCTATAAGACAGGTATCTTTTTTGTCTACTAGATAAGTAGGGTTGAAATTCAATGGGCCCCGCTTAATTTCATTGGGCCATGCTATCTTGATAACATGTGCTTCCGTCATATCAGTACTTTTTGGTGGGTTCTTAACTAAGATGCACGTTTCATATTCATCAACATCAAAATCATTTTAATCAGTCAACATTGTTTGACTCACAAACAGGCTGGCAAGTGTCAGATTTAGTCATTGGGGATGCTATTGTAACTTTTCGTCAATTAATAACGAAAATTTGGAAAATATTCTTCGAAATTTTCGATATTCATAGCAGATGGGACATCATTTTAGACATTTTCTTCCAAAAGTTCTCGTTCCTCGGGTTTTACGAATGACTGTAAGAGAATTGTTGATTACAATAACCGATGATTTTACTGTGTATACGAGCGTTCGAGACTTGACGATTTCGATAACAATAAACGGATAATAACGTTATACGCGATCACATTAAGCGGATTCTACTGTACATGTGTACATGGGCATACTCGATTTTGAGCACAGTTGGAGCAGGGCGTATTCCGTAGAATATTCGAACCAGTTTCAAATCTGGTCTCATCTTTAGAACTCGATGAGTTTAATTATATGTAATTTGCAACGTTTTAGCACAATGTCACATACCTTATTATTTCGAAGAATGAACTAGTTGGCTTTTGACAATTTTCAACTAGCTACATGTGTATATATATATATCATCTGCCACTCTGCTGACTATGTAAAAATTCTTCAAACCTCAAATTACTAAGTGTTTCCTAATTGATTAGCATTGATTTCGTACAGGTAGGCTTGCTTTTCCCAGTAAAGTATGTCACTTTCTTCAAACTTTCAACTTCTTCTCGTATACCTTTGTTTCTCAGATGGCCTTCATAGTCCCTATGTCATTTGAGATTCTCACGCATATTTTTTCTAATATAAAATGGTTCGACATTCTCGTCCTCTGTTCCTCGGCAAATCCATCAACTATTGAGCTCTATTTTCGGACCCGATCCATATTTGGGCTAGAAACTTATCGCGTTTCCAAGGCCAACGGTTGCCCTAAACGGCCATCTTGACATGCAAATTTAATGGGCTGTTAGTTTATTATTTAAGGAGCGCCCAATTAGCGTTCATTATGCATACTGCAGCAGGGTGGCAATTAGCGATGCAGTAGCCTCGGGATGGACTTGCTAAAGCTCGTAAGCATATCGGGAATCTGTTTGCTGATTTTAATGAAATTTTTAGTTTAGCGCGATTTTAGAGAGTTAAAAAATCGAAAACAAAGTGGGTAAACGCCTGGAGGTGATTCGAAGTTTTCGCAGAAGTTAGCTAATTCTGAACGTATTAAAAACTTCGCAAATGCTTTAAACAGATACAGGGTGATCATAAAATGCGCTCCTTATTATCAGAAATTAACGTTTAAAAACTTAATTGCAAAGACCAAATTTTGGAGAAAGGTAATTAGCTACAGTCCTTGAAACTGATGTACGAGTGTACTTGCAATAAAACCTAGTTCTTCTACAGTGTACCATTTTCCAAAATGTGTTCTTTGTAACTCTTAACGTTTGTTTTTCTAAAATTAAGTGGAAAAAACCACTTCTTCAGGTGCTACATAGAACGATAAAACTTAATCATTGTTCCACGAAACGTCGTGTTATTAAAAATTACACTAATTTTGTTGGTGAAAATTTGTTCTACATTTCCTACTACACCGGTCACTACGAAGATGGCTATTAATAATCGAAAGACTTTGTGATCACCCTGTATAATTGTTTTGCATTGCTTTTGAGAATGTTGGTGAGCATGTTCTGAAAACGTGTGCTAATTTGAATAAACTGTTTTGGTGCCCTGACTGAGAGTAAAAATGAAATCTCGACTTCCAGGATTTGATGAACTGTTTGAAATTGTTGTGAATATTAATGATATACTCAGTGCTTCTAGAAGTATTCATTAGAATATCATTTGTATATCTTAATCTTCTTAAATGAGTCTTAAATTTTCAATGTTCACTGACTACCAAATCGATATTTAAAATGCGAATCGACTCAAGTGATTCGTTTTTAGTCTATGGAGTGCCTCTCAATGCCCGACTCATGTTCTGAAAGTCACTAATCCTCCAATTGGGTTCTTCGTCAAATACAATAATAGTCTTGTAAAAATGTCCCTAATCAGTGTGTCGCGTGCATCTGGCTGATAATAAATTAGATTCAGCCTCAAACAAGTCGCATGAAATTGATAGTGCTCAGAGTGATTTTTAAAATTCTGCGTATTCTCAATGATGCCCACAAGAAGTAACTCGAACTCTCCACTGATACCGTTGCGCTTGTTGAAAATATCTGGAAAACGATGGCGTTCGATAAGAATGTACCAGAATGTGGCCCCAATCCATGCCTTTTGATAGTTCATTTCTTGAGCCTTCGGCACTTTCTCAGGTTGGTTCTGTCAACCCTTTCTGAATTATTGTATGCCTGCCATATCCGCCATCTTTGACATTCCAGAAGCATGAGTTGGAATCTGCAGCCGTCGACGATGGCGTTTTATTGGTTTTCTGCGCAGTGGGGATTCATAAAAGCGCAGTTTTGGTGCCGTAACACGCGCATTAATAACGCCATCAAGTGAGGCCGTTATGGAACGGAAAAGGCAAGAATTTGGAGCGTCATAAAGCTGCTGAAAGTCAGATGCACCCTTTGGTGAAGCGCCGTTAGGCCCAATTATGGTTAATTAAAATTATGACTGCTGGATTTAACTTGGTGCCAAGTTGTAGCTGGAAGCTTGGCAGCATTGACAGAAAATCTATGCTGTACACAGTGGGCGAAACGTGCCATTTAAATTATCATTCGTTTTGGAGCTTCATGTTTTTACGTTTGCATTAATGCAGATAGCCTTGGACGACATGGTATACACTACGTTTACATGCAAGTTAAATAAAACTAGCTTTACACCAAACAAACGACATGTGGATTTATATAACCACTCGAAAAGTTTCTCGTTGGGACAAGTTGGGGTTGTGTTCTATTTGGGTTTGGTAAAATTCAACCAGATACAGCATACAGTACATACCGGTACATGTGTATTGCAAGCTACTTGAGCCTACTTGAATGGGTAGCTTCGCTGCATCTGGTTTTATATTTACCACAAAGGCTGTTTACGGTAAGCATCTGTTTAAGGTGTTTACATGCATTGCTACTTGCATACATGCATTACTTCTTGCATCCATGCATTACTACTTGCACACATGCACTGCTACTTGCACACATGCACTGCTACTTGCACACATGCACTGCCACTTGCACACATGCACTGCCACTTGCACACATGCACTGCCACTTGCGCACATGCACTGTTATTTGCGCACATGCACTACTACTACATGCATACATGCATTACTACTAGCATGCATGCATTACTACTTGCATCAAGCGACTTTCTTGAATATAACAACCCCAATGCAGACTGTCACATCAAGTCTGCTTAAGTCAAGGCAGGCGAAACTCGTTTACATGCATGACTTACTTATGCTAAAGTGATTTAAAGTCTGCATGTAAACGTAATGGAAGACAACTTCCTGACATGCCAAGACATGTTGTGATTGCAGTGTTCTAACTTTGTAGAAAGCACGGAAAATCATGAAATGTCAAGAAATATGCCTGGAAAATTGAGATTGTTTGCGTCAGTCAATTGACTAGTCACAACCTTCCATAAAACATTGGGGTAAAATCCATGATTTTTTAAGAAAAATCTCATGTAAAATAACAGGAAAATGACTGAAATTTGTCAGGGATTATCAGGGAAATCGAATTGAGAATTTCAGTGGGAACCATGAAGTAAGTCCGAACGTGTGAGAACCACTTAAGCCTCGTTCAGACAGGACGTTTCAAGCAAGATTACTCACCGAAACACGTTTAGAATTTGCAGTCTGTACTCTGTCAGGATGGGTGAAACTCGATCACAACGAGGGATCGACATCCCTCGTTCCTGGAACAAGGGATGAG
>JAQGAF010003917.1:0-15828 GCA_034687865.1 Kryphioiulus occultus
TACAGACGGTAGCATCAGAGGCAGATCCAGAGTTAATGCATGTAGCAGGGCTATACAGTACATGGTATTTTTCATCGTCATATATGGCTCAAAAATGGTCATATATGGCGTTCAAGACACCATAGGCACATATGACATTCAAAACACCATACATGGAATTATACATGGCCATACATGGGCTTATATGGCATTCAAGAACCCATATATGGTCATATACATGTCAATACATGGCACATACATGAGCATGTCGGCTTAAATTTAGACTGGGCTATTTTTGTAAACGGGAATCAATCGATTGAAATTGCAGTTCGAAGCGAATTATTCATGTAACAATGTCGTGAGGTCGAAAATAGGTTCAAGATGGCCGCCATTGACTTTCTGTTTTGAGCATAGGCGGAGCATGAGTGCCATCAGTACTGACCAACTGTATGTAGAAAATTTATGGTTGAAGTCATTACAATGTCAGATCCAACAGTGATGTTATGGAAATGCTACCAGCAAATTACATGTCGAATTTGTGTTATAAACTAATTTAACCGACGTATTTTTAACTGAACATTTTTCGATACTCATGGCAGCAGCATGTTCCATACCATGTGATGTCCAAGAGTGGGTAAATTTTAATGCAACGCGCATTTCACATTTTTAAATACAGAGTTTTAGCATACACGTATAATCTATCAGCATTGTTTCTTAAAATATTTTCTTACGATGTCATGACGTTCTCAGCAACTAATCCTCGTTTACAAATTGCACTATCTTATAATTGTGTAGGAGTTAGTGAAATCTGAAAGGATAACATCCGGATGAAATTAAAATGAAAACGGTTTCTTGTTGCTCTCCTTAGAACACCTAATTAAAAAATTGAAATTACAGACGAGCTGTATGGAGGATTTAAGATGGAGAGAGGATATATAATCGCATGAAGGGTGGAATTTTCCTTCCTAATTATAGGGTAATTTACATAATTAAATATGATAACTAGTATGTAGCCAGTGGCGTTTTCTGAAGAGAAAAAATTGTGCATGATGAATTATAATGCAGGAGTTTCCAAAATATAAAGGAGAAAACAAGCCTAAAATGTTGCAGAAATTATAATACTTTCTAAAAATTTGCATGTGTACTTTATATAAGATGACAGTGATGATACAGTATTAAAGCTACGTACATGTAGATGCCTACATACAATTGTATTTATATTAATAAGCTGTTTCAAGGTACTGCACAATAATGGAAAACCTGACCCAATTGACACGCATGTTTTACAAAACATGCTTTAAAAGCATTTACCATATTGATTTAATCTAAATAATATAATTCGAAGTATTGAAACTCCAATACTGATTTGATACTTTCGAATCAACGGGAATGTCAGCTTTGAAAAATTATAAAGCAAACAAGCTTGAAATTTGCATCTTATACAGTACATTGTACATGTACATGTATATGATATTGACGAGTTAAGCAAGCTTGATACAAGACGTACAATTTATCAATTGTGGATAAAATTTGCCAAAATCATTCTACTTTTGACATTCAACTTAAAACAACTTTCAGCTGTCGTAAATCATACATAACTTTTTAAATTTTGATACCGATGATGAGGTGGTCAACTTTGACGGTTCTATACAGTTAACCATCGATGACTTTACATGTTGAGACCATTCTGGTCAACATACAGAGAGTAAATTACTATTGTGTGTCATAATAGTCCAAGTGGTCAACACAGAACATACAGAGGTGCAGGTGGTCCACACGTAGAGGTAATCTTCCATTGTGCTAATATGGTGACTGTCCGGTCAGTTAAAATGTGGTCAACATAGAGAAGTGGTCAAAATGACTTCAATGGAAGCTCAACTGTATAATGTTAGTCGTTTCACTTCAGTTTGTTTCTAGCTAGTGTCAGGTTAAAAATTCGACTAGAAAGAGGCTTCGGTCTAGATTTAACGATATTTTCATCCACAGCATCACTAGCATCATCCTAAATTTCTGCAATGCTTCGCAATTTCATCTCTGGTTCATTTTCATCTTATAGGCGCTTATAAAAGCCTCACATTCCAGAATGTTAATTCTCACGTTATAAGGGCTGAGAAGTAGAGCAGAAAAAAAAAGCTGGTGAAGTTAAGGCAAACGTCGTTAATGACCAAAATTGTTTTAAGTTTGGCTGAGACGAGCTAAGAGCGAGGAAGAATTAAGGTAACCTAGACGCAAACGCACACTCCATAAATCGTTTTTATAAAGACTACTTAAAAATTCCGAAGAGGGACATATTAGAAATTAAGGGGGTTTTGGTAGGAGCGAGCCTTATAGGCACCATTATAGATTAAAGGGAAGTTGTTGCCAGCCTTAATTAGGGAGTGAACACACGACGTTGCAAATATATGGCCCTAAGACTGTAATTAAGGCTGATTTTATAATGGCTGCGTGAAAGCGTCTACGGGCAAATATTAATGTAAAATAACTTTTGATCTCTTCGATCTCCTTTTATCATTTTATGTAAGGAAGGGGGGCCTTGAGAAAAGCGTTTCTGCAGAGGCTGTTATGCCGAAAAAAAAAGGAGCAATTTACATGCGAGCCCATTTTATACACGAAAAGCCATCCAGTCATAAAAGGAGGATTTCGGATATGCGTGCATGCGAGGGACCCACACACGGAATTAGAAAAATGTTTGCCTTCGAGACGAGAACCGATGCCAGATTACGCCAAACTGGAAACAAAACTCAGTGGTTGCGAATAAAACACTCGTAAAAAACTCAGGGTTGCAGAAGAGGAACGAAGTATTGAAAATATGGTGGAAAAATCCTGGAGAGAAAAATCCGATTGGGACGTATTTGCAGGCGTGAGATGTGTATGCAACAAAATGATGCGAGGACACATTAAAAGACAAATATTAGGTGTCCAACTTTAAGACGTTTACAAAGAGAACATTCCAGTATATGTACAGTATAATGGCGTGAAGTTTGGAGTTAAAAGCAAAAAAAGTAGAAATGGGTAAAAAGTTAAAAAGAGCCAATCAAACCATATGCCCGAAGGCATGCCCCCATCCCCCACCAAGCAAGCTAGCCAGTGTAACGTGATGAAAGAGTTGGCAACTCTTCAAAATTGTGTACACCTGATTGGACATCACATGAATTGGAAAATACATTTTAAAATGTCTGTAGATATAAAGAAGAAAACAAGCCTAAAATGTTGCAGAAATCGTAATACTTTCTAAAAATTTGCACATTATGTATAATAAGATGATTTTGTTTTAAACTGTTTTTACGAATATATTTTAAAATGCATTTCCAAATGCATTTTAAAATGTGTTTTTAAGCAGTTTGTAATGCATAATGGGATGCATGCAGTGTATTAAGCTTATGTGCGCTGGAGAATGTAGTGTGTCATGCACACTGTAATGTAGTTCGTGCACATTGAAGAATATATTGTCATGTATTTTGTTTGCCTTGAAGAATGTGTTTTACAATTTATATTCCATCCATTGTAAAATGTCAGAGCCTCGCAATATTTCATCATTTCAAGGGTTAAAAAATCCCAATTCTGAATTTTAAAAAACATCTAAAATTTTCAATAAATAAATTAGAACTGTCAATGAAATAAAGTTAAAAATTTTAAAATACATCAGTTTCATTCAATTCAATTCTGCACACATATCCTTTTTAAGAATGTACTTTCAAATACACAAGTCAGTATATTTCATAATACATTAGTGAAATGCATTTTTGTCTACATTACCATATGTATTTTGTGTTGCGATAAAAACTATCATTGCATTTGTAATATATTTTGCAATTTGTAATGCATTTCCTTTCAATCTGGTTCATACTACGATTTTTTGTTTATTTCTTGTGTTTCTTAATTGATATTAATAATCAATAATATCTCATGAAATGATCGCAAATTTGCGACTTGCTCATCACGTTTTTTGATTTGCATCAGTGATGAGCAAAATCGATGAACTTATTTGTATATTAAGCTGAGGTAGTGGAGTGTCCTGATCAAAGATGACGGCTATTGTGATTACTTTTAGATCATGACGTGATTAGTGCATAACGCACCAACCGTGATTAACGTGATTACTTCCCGATTCAAGATGGCGGCTGGAAAGAAACAAGTAGAAATCGAAAAGCTATAAAAAGATTTCGGCACAGACCTTAATTGATCCCAAGACGAAGTTTGTCTAATTGAAGGCACGCAAATTTGTGGCTTATTTGGCCAATAGGAGAAGAGCGATCCTCTTTTTATCATTAGCCATGTAAATTAAATCAAGTATGAATCTCCTAACGTGATGGCAATTAATGGATTACAAGTGTTATTTATGCAGTCTGAATTTAGCGAAATTGACTTCGAAGGCGAATGTAAAAAAAATCATGCTAGCAAAAGTCTCTCGCTTGATGTATTTCCCCCTGGGAAGCTATATATATGCTAATTATCAAATTGAGTAAAAACATCGAAAATGAAGAACGTAGGAAACGTCTACAGAAACCCAACGAACAAAAAAATCATGAAGGATTATTCACCATGTTCATGTATTGTATCAACGTTAGGTTGCTAAAAGATACATGTTTGCGAGTGTTGGAAAATGTCTGCCAACTTGATATCACTGCTGTTGTATTTAAACCTGTTTTTCGAAGATTTTTTTCGTGTTATTTTCCATAGGGAAAACGTGTCGTGACAGTTGTTTTCATTACCGTCTTTTTAATAACAGCAATATTTTCTTTTCTTTTTTTTTATAAAAGTTCGCTAAAGCGTTATAAGCAAACTGACAAGCATTATCGCAAAAAAAGTTATACTGTATGGTCTTAAAGAGAAGCAAAAGTCGTGACGTAAAACTGGTAAAGATGTTTACGGTATCAGCAGCTAACTTTTTTCTTACTTGTCTTGTCACAAATCAAACCCTGTTCAGACACATTTGTGGTCTGAATTTGAACGGTGTACAATTACTAAGGATGTATAAAGGTTTTTTAAGTGTTATACATTAAGGTAGCCATGGTTCCCCCAAACTTTTAAAACCTGGAAAAGCATAGGAAATTGAAAAGACAGGAAAAACTGATTTACTTTGAAAAAGGCAAACAAATTCACAAAATCAATAACAGACCTTGCAAAGCTCGTTATTCGTTAGCATAAAACTCAAGTGATGACTGTATTACCTTTAATTTTTAAACAAATTTTCCAAAATATAAATTATGCTAAATTGTTTGTAAAATACTTTTCTTACTTTCCTAGCTGTTATATGTTCTAAAACAAATTTCACCGATCACCATGACCATTCTGCGAAAGAACTAAAAAAACAACATAATCTAAATGTTCTGTATTTTTTTGTGAAAAATTGTGTTCAATCTCTGTTTATACTGTATATAATAAGCGATACATATTTCACGTTATCATACGTTATCATATTTTTGCATTTTCAGTGGTCTGGTTGGTCATTGAAAGTTGTTTTAGAACATACAAAACTTAGGAAAGTACGAAACAATTTAGCATAATTGTTAGATTGTAAAATTTATTTAAAATTACTGGTAATACAGAAGTATTTACGCTGATAATTGTTACTTAGTTTGCATCCCAACTGTCGTAAATCAATAACTACTAAACAATTACTACGAATTTCCAAAGTTAACCAGGTTAACCCTGGTTAACCTAGTTAACCAGGGTTCCCCCAAACCTGGAAAACATGGAAAATTGAAAAGTCCAAGAAAAGTCAGGAAAATTGAAAAGTCCAAGAAAAGTCAGGGAAAACTGATTTACCTTGACAGAGGCGAAGAAATTCAACAAATCAATAACAGATCTTGCAAAGTTTGTGAAATACAATAATCCATACATACTGTACAATATTTCTTACATTGGCTAATGATATTTTTTTGCATTTTCGGTGGTCAGAATGTTCAGTGAAATTTGTTTTAGGACATATAATAGTTAGGAAAGTATGAAAAACAATTTAGCATAATTGGTATATTGGAAATTTTGTTTAAAAATTACTGGTAATACTGTAGATGTAGTATTGACTCCGATAATTGTTACTTATTTTGTGTTCAACAGTCATGTAATTTCTACCCGCAAATTAGCTCTGGTTTGACTATATAAGCTTACTCCTCACTTTTCGACAACACCGTTAATTCTTTCGTGAATTTGCCAGTAACGAAAAGGCGATTAATTAAACCCACGATGCAATTAGTAATTTAAGCATCGTTGGTGTATAATTCTCGTAAAACGGATGGTTTTCGGTTGCTAAACGAGGGTCCAATACGACTAATCGACCCTGGTTGTTATCCGATATACACATTGTATGCTCAGCTCAAAAATCGATTTTTTCGTTATGAGAAAACAACCCTATTTATAGCAGTTTAATCAGCGCTCTTGAGCTTTTCAAAACTGGCGTGTTTTTAAATCAAATTCTTCGCGGATGAAACCACAAACAGAAGCAAAGAAATTCGCCATTTATAATAATAAATGGCGAATTGGTTGGTGGGTATTTTTTTCATTATACACCTAGTATTTATCATGTGATTTTGAAGATGAGTGCCATATTAGCACTGATCTCATATGTGGGATCTCGTTTTTTGGAAATTTACACTTGCAATCAATTCAATGTCATATCCACCTGTGATCTTATGGAAATGCTACCAGCAAATGACATGTCGAATTTGTGTTATAAACTAATTTTACCAACGTATTTACAAATAAACATTGAAATGCATGTATTTTCCCAGAAACAGTATACGAATTTTTGTTTTAATATAAGGATTTCTGGGCAATGTTTTGCCTTGCGATGAAGCATGATTTCATCATCATTTTTTTCAACGAAATACTGAATTATCATTTTGAAAATAAATATTTGGGTTCAATTCAACTGAGGTAGGGACAATATTATTTTATATGACTTCAAGTTGTGCAAACAATTTTGCCTCTAAAATTTTTTAATTTTCAAATAATGATTTGTTTGACTAGAAGCAATCGATCATTTATCATCTAAATTTAATAAAATTTCGTCCAATTAGGAATTTTATCAGTCAATGCTCTTGATTTTGATTTTATAACTTGGGGGGTCAAAATAATCAGGAATGCTGACACAGGGAAGAAGGGATATTATTATATTGTTCGAATATAATGATATAGTAGTTTAACCAGCGTTCTTGGGTTTTCAAAACTTTTTTTTAATAAATTTCTAATTTTTTTAACAGTTTTTAAATCGAATTCTTCTCGGATCCCATATGGTAAAATATGCATTTTAATTGTATTATTTAAAATAAGTTCACAAATGCAATTTAGAATATACAGTATGTAGATTGAGCCCTAGAACAACAGGAGAATGCATTTCAAATTTTATACCGAAATATATTTGTATTATATTTACAAATGTATTTGGAAATGCATGCACACATATACACTGTATTTCATTATACATGAATTAATGTATTTGAAAATGCATGGTACAAAGAACTGATACAAAAAGCAAAACACTTGAAACGTGGAAACTTGAAACCTGGAAAACTCGGGGAATCTTATTATAAACTTGGAAAACTCAGGAAATTTCGTTTCTCAGAAATTAGTAGACACCCTGATTTACAAATGTCTTGTCTATATATTCATGTCTCGATCCAAACCACATGATGCTGGGATATATTTAAAAATATATATGAAAATAGTTTACATCATACAAATATATTTTTAGGCATATTGTCGGGTATATTAAAAATAATCTACAGCAATTATATTTCATTGAATATAATTTTTGGTGTATTTTGTGGTACATTGTTTGGTATATTAAAAATAACCAAAAAATATTATATTTAATTTAACATATTTTAAGATATAGTCTTTTCTATAGTAAAACTAACATAGATATAATTTTTTATATATGAAAATTGGGAATTTTGGTATATCATGCAACATATTTTCTGGTACATAAATTGGTATATTTTCAGAATACTTTGTCACACATTTTTTTATATTTTGAAATATATCCCAGCACCATGTGGGAATGCATAATTTATGATGTTAATTAAAATAATAATCAAATAATTCTTGAGATCCCATTTGCATTATATTTTTTATGAGTATTTCGTATAAACCAGTGAAAGTTTGTAAAATTTAATGTACCAAGACATTCAATTATTTGGTATTTATAAATGCATTTGATGATCTTATTTAAAGTTGCATTTAGGAATACATTTTTAAATTCAAATGCATTTAAACATATATTTATAGTGCATTTTTTACATATGGGATGAAACCCCAAACAAACGAAATTCTCCATTTATTATTGGGTTTGGTTGGTGGGTACTTTTTTCATTCATCTCCTCCTTATATTTATCATGTGATTTTTGAAGATTAGTCCTATTTGGAAATAATGACAGACCAGATTAATCATTTCTTCTCCCTTAATCCTCCGAGTGCCCCAGCCGCTAAATTCCGCTTCTTAACCCTTTCAATCACAATTTGCTGAGCTGAGGAAATGTTTGTCAATGGCGTTGCATCCACGGGCTAAAGGTTAGGATCTTTTTTTTTTATTATTTTGCTGGAGTGCTAGCATGGAACGAGCGGGGGATCCTTAATGGGGAGTCTCTACATCATTCTGACAATTTCTACTTCTGCAGTCCATTAATCACACCCGAGAAATTTCCTTTTTTTCTTCTTCTTCTCCTTCTTCGTCTTATTCTTCTTCTTCTACTTTCCCATCCTTTTTCCTACCAATTGGCCTCAACTTTTCTCTCGAAAACTAAAAGTATATCACTTAAAAGAGGCTCGGATCCCCCGGGTTCCCCCGTGCCCTAACCCCCTTCTGAACCGCCTATCTTTTCTTCCACATCATTTTGTCAAGATTCCCATTGGCCCACCAAATAATCGAAGTTGCCCTACGAGAACGCCTTGCTTTCGCCCAACAAACGATTGTAAATTTCGTGTCTGAACTTGCGGAAAATTTCATAGTTTTTTTGGTTTTTGGCCAGATTTGGACACAGTGGTTTCACGCCATGTACATACATGTATATGTACTGTATAAGATGGTTGACAACTTCTGCCTTGAACAGTTGGTGGTGCTGGACACAACAAATGTAGCTTCACAACTCCAGGGTGTCTACAGGTCATGGAAGTCTCGGAAAAGTCATGAAAACCGGGTCATGGAATTATCTTTTCATTGATTCACAAAATACAAATTTGGGTTAAATTCTTCATTTGCCACCTATTTCTGCAAAAAAAATCGACTATGGCGTGTTTTTGGCCAATAATCGTGTTGCCACCGTGGTAGATAATGTTTCTGAAAATCGCTATTTAGTCATGACAGAAAACTTTGAAGTCATAGAACCACTATGACACCACTATGAAGTGCACCACTACTTATACAATTTTGCACAAATTCCGCCTAAAAATGTTGAAGTCATGGAAAAATCATGGAATTTGCAAGACCAAATCCAATAGATTCCCTGTTTGACCAGTTGGTGATGCTGGACACACTAAAAAATATACCTTCACTAACTCAGAGTGTCTACCGGTCATGGAAGTCATGGAAAAGTCATGTAATTTACAACAGGGTCATGACATTTTTGTCTTGATTGATTCACTAGAAAAAATTCTTCATGTTATGATCAAGTGATGATCATGTCATCGCTGTGGTAGATGATATATCTTAAAATCACTGTTTAGTGATGACATAGAACGTGAGGGACTCCATATTGTAATAGGCATTGAGCATGATTGTAGTCATGAACAGGTCATTGAAAAGGCATGGAAAAGTCATGAAATCGACATCAGGGTCATTGCATTTTTGTCTTTGAAGATTGATTCAAGAGATAAAAATTTGGGTTAAAATCACCCTTTCTTGGAAGTCATGGAAAATTCATGGAAAAGTTATGAAATTTACTTCAGGGTCATGAAATTTTTGGCTTTGACTGATTCACGAGATAAAAATTTGGATTAAAATTCACCACGTCTTATACAATTTTACACAAATTCCTCCTACAGCGTTTTTCTGACCAATGATCATGTCAGCACTGTGGTAGACGATGTATCTTAAAATCACTGTTTAGTGATGACATTTAACTTGATGGACTCCATGTTGTAACAGGCATTGAACATTATTGAAGTCGTGGACAAGTCATTGAAAAGTCACGGAATTTGCAATACCAAACCTAGTAGACACCTTGTAACTCTGGACTTTTAGCAATTTTGGAAAAACAAACATTTTACCTTTGGTATCACGATTTCAGACAAAATTTAAATCCGACTTATTTGTTTCTATCTCTTGGGTGCTTAAATGGTTGTGCTTGACCCTTGCCATATTATTCACTTGCGCATACATGTATACAATATTCTAGCTTAGGCTGTGCACCTTTCGGACACTCTGTATTCGATTGAATCTACAGATTTATCTAAGGTTTTGCATTACATTGCATTTTGCATCTGCAGTGTGTCCGAAAATCGATAATGTGTTAAAATGATTCATTGAAGCCAGTTTTTGTAACAAATTCGTCTCTGGAGTTAATTTTTTAACGGGCTTTTGCGTGACTAACATCCATCATTATTTTATCCAATTTTTTCCTAAAGATTTTGCTCAATTAAAATGTTTTTTCAGTTAATGCCATTACTGAGTGTAGGGGAGTTTTTATTGTTATTATTTTTTGATAAAATAATACTTAAACGTTACCTTGTCTTTTATCTATGGGCTGTCCCCCACCTAATGACATTTTTTATTTGGGCATAACAAATCTTTACTATTGTCCTGATCGAGACTTTTCGAACATCCTGTATTTCATTAAGTGGCAGTTATACTGGCCTTAACCTATACTTGATGACCAAAAACTTTAAACAAACATTTTTGACACCATGTACATGTATTTGCTTTTCATAGCTAACTTCTGTGGCAGTTATACAGGCCTTAATCTATACTGGATGACCAAAAACTTTAAACAAACTTTCGCACATTTTTGGACACCATGTATTTGCTTTTCATAGCTAACATTTGAATGTCTGTACACTGATATTGACATCGAAAAGACGCAACATCCTTTGAAAACCGAAATTAGAAACGGAAAAAATACTTGATTTTCAATTCATGGATTTGCCCTTGCTCTCTCTATCTATTATGCAAGTTTGAAGCAGTGTAGTTTTCGTTCGTTTTAATACAAAAACTTCTTTCATTTATTTTCTCAAGTTGTTTCCTTTCGAGGTTATGCTGCATGTTTCCCAACAACGTCAACTTCATGGCATTCATTGTGAAAATAGGATGCGCATGGGCCAAAATGCAAAAAAAAGCTCAACATGAATAGAAAATCCTCCTCATTGTTGGCAGAATACACAAGAGTTGGGGAATAAAACACGAGGGGGATTTCCCTCCCTTTCTCGTGATATGTTAACTTTTTAAATCTAATGAAATGCAGTAATCACAGAGACCCTAGGCTTGCTTTTTTATCACACCCTATAAATGGGCACCTGCTCTGTATACTAATAAGCCTAATAAAAAAGGAACAAGGTACCTTAAGAAATACATGAACAAGTGTAGGAACAGTAGAAATGTAGCATAGGGATATATATTTGTGCATGTTATGCCAGTGTTAAAAATATTGTTTGAAAAACACGTTGCAACCAAGTAGAATTTAAATGTCTTAAGAGTGTCTCTTAATTTAAATATTTATTAAGATGATTATAACCTTATAAGCTTATATAAATGTGACATATACATTCAGAAATTAAGAAGGGATTTTCTACAAAATATAATGCAAATTGTGTGAATCTTTGGAATTATTTTTTTAGTTTTTAAATAAGCTTGGAAATTGTAACGAAAATCTTTCAACCCTAAAACTTTTAATTGCAACCAAGTAGAATTTAAACGTCTTAGGAGCATCTCTTAATTTAAATATTTATTAAGTTGATTATAACCTGTATGGTCGTCAGCAAAGTTCTGTAAATGTGAAATGAACATTCAGAAATTCAGAAGGAATTATCTACAAAATGTAATGCAATATGTGTGAATTATTTTTCACACAAAAATTTTCACACACAAATTTTTCAACCCTAAAACTTTTATTTCTGGGTTTGAAAAAAGGATCGGTTATTTTGCTTCATTGTGTTGTTTAATTATACTTATTTGTGTTATTTTGTAGTTAAATCAATTTATTGAGTGTAAAACTGGGTTATTTGACAACTGATATAGCATTTTCATGATTAGGGTTTTAAAATACATTTTTAATGACATTAGTTATATTAACGCTAAACAATCCACCAAATGCGAGTATGTTGCAATAAAAATCATCACTTTTGGTGCATATATACGATCGTATATTCATACAGTATGTATTTTAAAACCCTAAACATGCAAATACGATATCAGTTATCAAATAGCCCAGTTTTACACTAAATAAGTTGATTTAACTACAAATTAATTATAATTAAATAACACAATTAAGCAAAATATCGGACTTTTTTCAAATCCTGAATTCAAAGTTATAGGTTTGAAAGATTTTTGTTTGATGCTCAACGATTTCTTAAATATCTCTCAAGCATCTTGAAACATAATCATTCAATAATTACAGTATAAGATTGTCCTTCGCTGTCTGCAAAGAGTAACCGTTTTTAAGTTATACCGAAAAACAGGCTCCAAATTTTTTCAGTTTACAGTATTTCCAAAAAAAAAAAAATACAAAAGTTATTTTTCGTGAGTTGTGATCCCGTATGATCAAACGGTCATTTCTTGGTAGATTTCCCTTGACATATCTCCGAGACTCGTGTTTTTGTTTTGCCTTTTATATAATCCTATTTACTTTAGTTTTTAAAATTTTTTAATTTTTTTTGTTTCCCGGACGACGTGAATTTTGTCTGAATCGCTAGACTGAGTTTTCTATGGTGATGCCTTTTCAGTTCGTGAATTCAGTCGGAAATATTCAACCTAACATGTAAGGACGCTTGAAATGTAATACTTTCCCATTTTATCTTTTTTGTGTGTTTTCCAATATTTCTATATAGCGTTTCGCCTCCGTAATAACACTATTATTATTTGCGCTGTCTGCTTGTTGCTAATATTTGTCTATACGGTTGCCGGATTCCGTTCACCGTGCTATTTTCTATATATAAGAATAATTTAAATTGTTTATGCAGAAAAGAGGGGTCCATTTCGAAATTTATTAAAGATGTAAGTCTTTCTTCACGATTTTCCCATTTCCTTCGATATTTTCCTTTTTTTATTAGTTATAATCCTTCATCTTATTTTGTCCAAAAATGTCCTTTATCTTCATCATCATCTATTTACTCTACCTTATTTTCTTGAGAATTTAACAGAAACTGATTTTAAAAGGTAATTTTCCAGATAGCTCTTGGCTACGCTGATAGATGTTGAATCTTCAACATTGACTGAACATTATTTTTTAATAATGCTTAATCAGTGATTCATGAAGTAAATATCGCGAAATATTACGTTATAATACTTCTGAAGACAAAATTTAGTTTTCAATGAGTTTTTTGACACCTGAAATACATGTTTGAATGAAGTTTAAAATTAAAACTAAATCCGATGACTTATTGTTGCACATGTCTATTCAGACTCGAGCATGTATGTATTAACGATTTTTTGTGGAAATTTTCGTTATTATACGCTATTATCTCACTTCATTTTAGTGAAATGCTCATTTGCCATGTTTATGAGGCCAACCTGTGTCCAAAATACTTAAAACTAAGTGAAAACACTCCTTAGTTTTTGTTTTAATTGACACATTGATTTTATAAACACGTCTAGAAACAGTTACATTATGTAAAGGTTATAGCAATGGGTACTCACAAAGTAAAATGACCCATGTACTTGACCTTGCAGTACCCACAAGTAATGGTCACGCATTTTGAAATGCATTATAAGACATGCATTGGTAAATACATTTTAAAATGTCTGTAGATTGAGACAAATTTATTTTTCAAATTATTGGCAAATATATTTGAAAATGCATTTCCGAATGCATTTTAAAATGTGTTTAAGAAGTTTGTAATGCATAATATAATACATTGTGTGTTGGAGAATGTATTATGTAATGCACACTGTAATGTAAGCTTAGTTTGTGTGCATTGAAGAATATGTTGTGTAATACATAATGCAATGTGTTTTGTTTGCATTGAAGAATGCATTTTACAATTTATATTCCATGCATTGTATAATGTCAGAAGCCTCGCTATACAGTATGTCATAATTTCAAGGTTTAAAAAATCCCAATTCTGAATTTTAAAAAAACATCTAAAATATTCAAACATTAAATTAGAACTGATAATGAAATTAGGTTTATAATTAAAAAATACATTAATTTCATTCAATTCAAATCAACACACGTAATTTTTGCAAGTATGATTTTTCAAATACACCGTGAAATACCGTACAAAAGTCAGTGCATTTTTGCTTGTATTACCAAATGTATTTCGTGTTGCGATAAAAACAATCAATGTATTTGCGATATATTTTGCAATTCGTAATGCATTTCACGATGCATTTAAAATGCTTTTCCTTTCCATGTGGGTAATTGAAAAGGACAAAACATTGCCACATTGTAAAACATCGTCAGAGGCACTGCGGAAATTTCATCTGGGAAAAATATAAACAGAGAAGTGAAGTATACCTTACGTACAAAAATGTTCTTTTGAATTTATTCAAAATAAGCCCCAGAGCAGAAACTTCAAATAAGAGAAATTGGTTTTTCTCAAGCATATTTTATCAATGCATTTTCTCCGAAAACCTCGCATTTCCCAGTAATTGATACAGATTTAATCCTCTCCATTTACATTATGTGCAATAGTGCATTAAGCGTGTCTTTTCTACGCTTTTTTCGACGAAGAAAAAAAAATACGTAAGCCGGATTAAACTTCTGAAATCTGGGTACAAAACAGCCCAACGTCGTCGTTTCCGATCATTATTTTTGCTGTAATTTCAGCGTTAGATCTACAATCTTGCATCGTGATGTGGGTCCCTATATGTAACGAACAAAAAGACCGAAATTCAACACGCTTGAATTTATAACAAACCCTCCAAAAGGGGTTTTTGAGCAGCTTTTTTTTAAAAAAACCGTATAAACCTGGTTCGTGATAAATTACCTTTTTTGTCGACTAAAGTAAAAGGGAATGAATTCTCAATGGTTACCCTGGTTTTGTATTCATTTGAAAAGGGGAGGAAATCGTGCTTTCGAAGTGGGAAGTATAATAAGATAGAGGAGTTGTAATGGGGAAAAAAAACCTACCGAAGATTTGAATAAAATATAAATAAGTTTCTAAATAACGAGTTTTTCACAATTTTTTGAAGAATGGGTGTGATAAAAACCCTTACGGGAATGCAGCGTACATGCAAATGATATGCAAAACGTGTTTTTAATGTGCTTTTTCTATACATCGGTAATGGGAAACGCATTTTAGAGCATTTTGAGGCATCTTTGGCAAATTGGGTGTAACTGGCAGGTATTTTGATTTCCTGTAACAAAATGGCGTCTTATATTGCTAAGCTGTTTTCCGATTTGAGGCTACACTATTTCCCTCGTATTGTATGCTCTTCGATACTTGGCAGTTGACTCCTTTCAAATCTGTAACGTCATTTCCTACAACAATATGGCGTCAAAATGGTGGTTTGAAGTTGTTGGTCTCAAACTGCCGATTTTGTAAAGGCTTTCAAAGTGCTCTCAAGTAGAAATATCATTAGAAAACAATTCAGATTGCCAATTGTCTGGACATGACTATTATTGTTTTGAATTATTTGAAATGTTATTAAATGACATGCGTACAAATTCAATTGATGGGAATGATTTCACGAGCCATTGATAGCTATTGGCCATATTGCTATCACGAAATATCAATTAGTTACCATTGACACGGTTA
>JAQGAF010003918.1:0-15826 GCA_034687865.1 Kryphioiulus occultus
TTTACTGACAGTAAAATACTGATCATGTAGGGTCGCGAAAATATTGACGCATACTGTCATTTCTACTGATTCTAAAGCGACTGACAGTATTACTAACCTTGTAGGGTCCCCTAATGAGTTTCTCGTTGATATTTTGGCGTCATTGTCTCCTTCCTGTCGCACCGTAGCGTGATGGTGGCTTGTTGCGAATCTTCCCGCAAGGATGGACGACGGAAGTGGCCGATATTGATCCAAAGTTCGACCGTATTCTTTTATTCTGGTCCGATCGACGCAATCCCCACGAAGTCCAGCCGGCACTAAGAACTAGGCGAGTTGAATTCGCGTAATTGGTTTTGTCTTCCGGGTTACGACGAATCTAAATGTTGTTGTTATCGGTAACAGGTACGCTATAACGCTGTGGTATTACGATAAAGCGGAGACGGAAGCTGCGCATCGACATCTCGGACAACAAGGTAATGCAGTGACATTTGTCCACCTCCTTCCTAGCTGTACCAGAGACACCAATATATTTTTTCTTCTTCATCATTTCTTAGCCCAACAAATCCATGCTGCAAATGGTGCCAATGCTGTTCCGACCTTCTAACGGTTGAATTTCAACGCCTCGGAGGAGTTCACGAACATTCATTCCTATTATGCGACTGTTCTCAAATTGGATTTTACTATTTGCTACGCAATTTGCGGAGTAAAAACATTGCACGGGTCTCCAACAGTGTCCCCATTTGGTGCTTGTTTTGTTGTGATAGCTATTAAAAGTGTTGTTATTGTTATCATAATAAATCATTCGCTTCAATTTTTTTATAAGGCATGTCGTACAGTCAAATAATTGACATTCGATTGAATTTTAACTCACCGAGCTCCTCTGTCGTATCTTCTGGGAAATGAACGTGTAATGAGTTGAGAGTGGGATAGGGAAAAGAGGCCAACATTTTCCAAAACTGTTCTAGTCGTATTTGGATGGTTTCTTGAATAGGTTTCGGTGGACGCTAGGATGTTTTGGTACGTGAAACGAAGCAGCGAGAATATGCAATTCGAGCATGTAGTTCTCTGGCCTATTTAGCTCTAGTCACAGCATCATTTCCAATCCACTCGATTGTTTGACGCACATTTCTTGGATGGAAATTGATTTGTCCGCAGGATTAAAACTGATAGACGTCATGGCTCTACTTTCTTTTCGTAATAATTTGACGATAATTGTACATCGTCGTTAAATTGCCTATCCATTGCTGTTGTTTTGATACTCGAGTGTAGTTTATATTATAATGGGAAATTGTTGCATTTCCTACCGGCAGCGGCAGCAGCAACAGCAACCTTTAATCTCGCAGTCTCGCAATCTCAAAATCGCTCTTTCCCAAATAATTTGCGGCTCGTAGTCCAGCATCTCCGTGTGAATTGATTCGACGAACGACCTTTGCGTTCCTCTTCTTCAGTTAAATGTAGCTCAAGGCTAAGATCGGTTTAGACATGTATTTGAATTTAAACTCGTAAGGAAACCATGAGTTGGAATGATTTTCTTTCCGGATGTCTAGCAGGTTCGTAAACAGAGCCGCATCGTCTATGTCCATTTCAAAATTGTGCGCAAAATGACTCGTGCACTTGTTTCGTTTAGGAAGCGCGGGCGTTTTTGTTGGCCACCCTTTGGACACGCTCAAAGTACGTCGTGATTTTGACAGTCCGAGGAAAGTGGTTGCGCGGCGCGAGTCTAACGCATCTGCAAGATTATTTATTTGCAGGTCAAAATGCAAATGTTTTCGAATCAATCCCTGATGGCGTGCATTCGCGGCACGTACAGACACGAGCGCGTAAGGCTCTTTTTACGTGACTTTCAGGGGAGATGACTTCCATCAGTTTTGCTAACAACATTTGTCAAAACATTTCAGTTTCGTGGTTTCTTTCGAGGAATGACCTTTCCTCTGGTGTCCAGCGGAGTGGTCAACAGCATCTTCTTCGGCATCTACGGCCAAGCGTGTCGCTCGTTGGGCGAAAGCGACTACGGTAAGGCCTCCAAGGACCACCGACCCCGATACGTAGTGATTTACATCGCCGGATGCTTGGCCGCAATCGGCCAGCTCGGGTTGGTCGTCCCCATCGACGTGGTCAAAGTAAAGCTGCAGGCGCGAAGTCGAAGCGGTAACGCGGGTCGCTATTTTCCTAATTTAAATGTCAGGCGGGTAATTGCGCGAATTCACTCGTGCTGTAATTGACCCGCAGTGACTGCCTCGTCTTCGTATCGAGGATCCGTTCACTGCCTCCGTCAGCTGTGGTCCAATGGCGGTCTTCGTGGATGCTATCGAGGATTTTGGATTCAAACTTACAGGTAAAACGATGTAGGATACGAGTTTTACGCGACTGAAACTCACACGCTTCATTCTAATATTTGCAGGGACGTTCCATCTTACGGACTGTACATGTTGACGTACGAATGGATTTTGTACAAGTTGTCAGCCGACGACAGCCGCGAAATGCTCAATGCTGGCATTGCAGGAGGGTTAGCTGGTAAGCCATTCAAATCGTCCGAGAAAGATGCGTGCTGTCCGCATCGACCGAACCGAGCTCCCTTAGGTCACTAGATGATGTCCTGGTTGGTCCCCGGCCAATATAAATCATCGTTGTCGTTGTAGCGCAACGGGCAAAGTCCGTACGTGTAGTTTGATGTAAAAGTTTGGATGAAGAATCTAAGGATTTTGTTGATTCTGCACCTTTCATAGGGGTCGTTGCATGGTCGGTGATTATTCCTTTGGACGTTGTCAAAAGCCGTCTTCAAGCCGAGGATTTGGCCTCGCCTAAATACGAGGGCATCGCGGACTGTTTTCGAAAAAGTTACGAAGAGGGAGGCCGTCGAGTGTTTTTCAAAGGATTAGGATTGGCGGCGGTGAGAGCGTTGCCAACCAATGCGGCCTTACTCGTCGTTTACTCGTGGGCTCTCGCTTGCTTCGGTTCATTTCACTCATCTTGAAGATCCCTGCCAACGATGAAATAAGTCACTCCTGCCAAAACATATAACCAAACTGACATTGCTGAGAACGGATACTACAGGTTCATAATAGCAATGCCAATAAACGTACGAATAATTACACCTTACCAAAAATATTCATTTTGATCTCGACGCAAAACGAGGCGAAATCAAAAAATATGCGATTTCTCGCATAAAACTTAAGATTTCTGATTTCCTTACCCAAAAACTGAGAAATCCGAAGGGTTCGGCCAACACGTTCGAACTAACCAAGTTCTACAGCATTCAACTCGAGCCTGGGAAATAAAATTAGCGTTAATAAGAGAATGTAACGCGTGTGTGAAGAAGTTAGGACCGTATAGAGAACGAGTCGAAGGGAAAGCTTTTCAAATAAATTTATTAGTTGAATTTAATAATATCGCCCTAGGCCTAGTCAATATTAATTAGCACTCAACAATTTTCAAGGTGCGATCAAATACAACGAACGAGCATAAAACACAATTCAAATCGATCAGCGCGCCGTCCGACCGCGTCGGCCAAAACGAGAATCTCGGTCGTCTCGATCGGGACGGGGAATTTGGTAAAAGCGCACGAAAGAAGTCTAGTAGAAAATCTAGAAACTTACGTGCGAATACAGACCGGCCAATTTCGACGTTACATTCAAGTTTGGATATTTTCATATCGTCCAAATTCGCGCGGCAGATATTACCAAAATTTGCAACCATCCACTAAATATTGCGGCGTTTTGCGGGCACGTCCATCAATTGGTTCGAGATCAGCAACCCCCTGAAGAAATTTTTTTTTAAAAATGCTGAAAATACAAAGTGGCCGTTAGATCGAACGCCGTGGTAAAGTAATATACGTAATGACCATACGGAATTTGACACGAGTGCTTCCACTTTTATTGCGTGGAAAAAAAACTAACGTTATTAACAAGCAGGCACTAACATTCATTTTTATCATCAAACCGACTTCACGATTTTAAAATCAACGACCTTCTAAAAAAAAAAACAATAACGGAAATAGTAAAGACTTTCACGGCTCGTGAAGCGTTATTATATTGAGGATGAAATCAAAGATCGCGTTTGAACGTAGAAAATGAGAGAGAATGGGCTTCGCAATGGGCTGGTCGCTCGCACTATACGGAAAATCCATAGGGTCTCCGCCAAAGGGCCACGAGGACCCCACATAGCCTCAAACAGCCCAACAGAGTGGGAAGCGGTCGCTGGCTTCGGTCAATTTGGTTCATTAGGGATAAACACCTCGTTCGGTGTCGCAAAATAGGACGGGGTCAGGAAGGATGCAGAAATGCAAATTTGGAAAAAAGGAAAAAAAACACACGGTGATGCTCGGCTTTATGACTTTACTGTTCTTCGGAGACGCTTATTCTAAGTCTATTTTCACGGGCATACGCCATCTTCTATTAAATACGAATGATATGTAAAAATGCACTAAATTTGAAAAATGAAAATAAAACACGGAGCTCGCAATAAGACGGGGAAGGGACAATCACAAAATAAACGACTAGGTTTAAGTTTTTGGCTAGGGAGGAGAGAGAGAGAGATAGAGAGACAGCTACATGGAGAGAGAGAGAAAGCAAGCGTATCTACGGCCACAGAAGAGCCAAGACTACGAGGCCATGCGAGAAAACCGCCTTTAGGAAAGGTCCTTCGATTTCCTTTTACCGGGCAAAATTTGAGCCTAAGCGCGAGCAGTGGTCAGAATTTTAATATTCACGAGTTCAGAACGTGTCACCGATTTGCTGAATATACGGTGAAATTAACGCATGGACGTTTTTAAGAATGGAAAACTACGAGGAGTTCAACTTTTTTGCTTCCAACGCGCCTCTTGAGGAGAATATGGGCGGGACCTATGGTTGCGGCTGATTTTTGAATCCTACGATGAGGCGCGGACGCGAATACGAGTGATGCGAAAGCGGCCCGATGTTGGTACGGTTAACTTCGGGAAGAAAAAACAGCGGTCGTCGAATTAAACCATTCTGCATTCGTTGAAAATTAAATTTTTTGCTCAGGGAAAAGATGATACGAAAGTGGGGCCGTATCCGGCGACAGTCGAAGGCAGATAGAACAACTATAGCGATAAATAAAAACAAAAGCCGGCGTATTAAAAAAATGCGCGACAGTGGAGCCTAACGAAACGAGGGCGGGAGGAAGACACCGAATATAAACGATAAACGCAAAGGGGAAAATACCGTATAAGGATTTTGGTCTGATGAGAAAGGTACGCGGGAGGCGAAATTAGGTAGAAAGCTCATTAATGATCGATAATGACGAAAAAATGACTAGATTAATAGACAAAGAATGAAGAGAACACGAAAGGAACGCGGAAAGGTTAGGAAGGCGAAACGTACCGAATAATCTCATCAGTAATTTAACAATTTCTTACTCGTTAGGGCTGGCTTATACTAATTAAATGAAAGTGCAACGTTCAAACGCATTCGTGGTTAGTTTTTTTTCTACTCGTATGAATTCAACTAAAGCATGACTTCACTAAGTTGCGGTTCTTGGCAAAAGCATCCACAATTCGGGGGTGGTCCATTCGCGGATGGCTGAAGTTTGACGGTTATTGCAACAGCGTTCCTGCTATTTAAGCAGGACAACGCCACGACCCGAGCTGTTCAATAAAATAGTTTACGGAGCAATTCGGGAAGGGAACGACAGGATGGGGAAAGTTTTGATCGGTCAAAAATCGAAACTCCGAGCCAAAAAACGCAACCGTCGCGATGCATCGGACACATCGGAGATACTCACAATCAAAGTTAGACAAATCGTCTAAAAGTTAATTACCGAAAAAAGAAACGTTTCTGAAAATAATAATAATAATAATAATTAAGTAATAAAAATAAAAAGAGAAAAATTCACGGATGGAGAGCATAGCAGAGTGAATTGAAAATTTTAGTAATCATGCCGAGTGTTCCCCTTACATCGCCTTATTTAATAAATACGAAAAAGAAAAGAGGAAACGAGAAGATAGAATAGGAGAGGAGGAGAGTTGGTTAAGGTTCGGTTAGTGTCCCTCTACGGCCAGCATCCTACGTGCCAAAATGTAAAATAAATCGAATTAGCGTTAAAAGGATAAAAACAAAACCCGCGGCGCAATAATAAACCGTAACTAAGAACGCTAAACTGTACACGATTGCCTGGGTCAATAAAAGCACGATGACGGGGGAAGGAGTAGCGTCGCGATCCATTATAATTAATTAGTATACTACTGTACAATAGACGGCAAAAAAACTGCCTTTTTCGATTAGCGCGAAGTTTTCATATTTCATGATTTCGCCCTTCAGGCGCGACTTTAATTTAAATATTTTTTTTCTTTCGTCCATTAACGACACTAAAGAATTTAGAAGGGATTGAAATTAAAAATAAGCGGAGTGGTGTCACCAAGGTCCTTTTCCCTAGGCAGCCCTAGAAGATCAGACAGACACCGACATAAAACTCCCATCCATCGAGACGAGATCATGGCCGACGAATTTGAATAAGCGGACGCTCGTTTTTTAGCGCGATCTAAAAAGTTGGGGAAAAGTTTGGTCGTTACGGTACGGACTGAAGGAAATACGAGGTAATTTAGCCGCAATTACGCGATTCTGACATGATTTGGTAGGTGGGACTGGTCGCGGGCTTTACGGGGGCAACATCTGAAAGTTGATGAACGGACGCCGAAGCCGGGTTAGACAAAACAGCGGTCAAACTGCGACGAGAAGGAGAAACCCCGCAAAACCCGGCTCCGCAAACGACTTACTGGCCGGGATGAAGGATTAACTGGTTTCACAATTCGATCAGCGTCGGTGCTGCTTAAAAGGTTCATCGGGGGACAGGAAGGAAAAGGGAAGCCGAGGAGATGAGCGCGTTCCGAGGAAAGAAAAAAAAAAGGGCACGTTCCGTTCGTAAGTGTTCCGTTCAGCGGTCGATGCTTTTTTTTTTCTTGTTCTTCTTCTTCAGTGTCAGCGAGTAGATGTAACGTCGATTTCGCAGCCATCATTGAATGACCGAGCGCAACGCCGGATAGGAAACGTAACTTTCGGATAATCCTCGTTTTACGCGTCGCTTCCGGCATCTTCTCGCGTGAACCCAAAAAAGCCAAAGTGAACGAGAATGAAAAATAACTGCTAGAGAAGGTGATGACGAGAAAGCGGCTAGCAAGAGGGGGGGTCACTTCGAAATCTACGAGTTTTCTTCACGGGACGGTGGACACCACGTAGAATATGAGAGAAGCGAGCAATAAGGAAGCGGTTACGGGGACGGGGGGGAGGTCCAGGGGGCCGAGGGGGGAAAACGGCACGCACGAAACACGCAAACGCACACGTATACGCACACTGATGGAGGTCAAAGTTGGGAGGAGGAGGACAACGAGAGTGAGGGAGGAGGAGGTTTTCGGGTATAAGGATGCCCCGCTTTTTAAAGGTCTCTAGCACAGCAGAGATCATCAGTCCTTATTCGTGCGGCTATCCTGATGAGCCATTTCGTTCACGTTATTCTCTTGCTGCGATTTCGATTTATGATTGAACTCTAATTGAGACAAACGCTTCCAAAGTTCGTCACGTTCCTTCTCACGTTTCTTCTCCCTAAACATTCGTTTCGTAGTAACAAAAAAAAAAATCAATAATACACCGCCGTTATTATTAATTAAACCATAAAAAAAGGTAAGAAAAATCTGACGAAATTAACGATTTCCTTACTTTTGCCTCTCCGCTTTATACGAGGCAGTGAGTTCATCGAAAAGTTTGCTGTTCATTTCCATGAACGTTTTTAAGACATTATAGACAAGGGCGACGATCGTGGGGTTCCAATGTTCCTTGGAAATACGATAGAGGGCTGGGAACATGATTGGTAAAATGACGTTCGAATGTTCTTCGATCAAACTCATGATATATTCGTTATTCCAAAAGTACAAAGCACGTTCAGCGACCTGAAACGGTGAGTGTAAACGATTAAAAAGCGAGGACAGCTTTAAATTGTTTCCGGTCAATCCATCTCGAGTGACGCCGAAAAATTTTGCGCAGATTTCCACAAATTTGTTTATTTAAAAGCGCCGCACGCCAAATTTTTAGAATAACTTAATAACGAATGATGACATTTTTTTAAAAAACTAGTCCCAAACAATTGGTTTTGCACAGATTTCCACAAATTCGTTTATTGAGATTAATAATTTAAAAGCAACGCAGGCGAAATTTTTAGAGAAACTTAATATCGAATGATGGCATTTTTTCTCATGGGCTAGAATTTTTAGAGCATTTTTTAGACAAATAAATTGAAAATTTAAAAATTTCCAGTATATTCCAGTCTGAAAAACGATTTCCAGTTTATTCCAGTCCAGTAGTCACCCTGATTGTAAGGATGTTCGCTAAAAACGGCCTAAACACTCACCTGAAAATGTGAACTGGAGACGCATCTGGCTATTTGCTTATACAAAGGTTCCTGTATTCGTACAAATTGTGACGGCTCTATCACGTCTAAGATTTCCTCAATTTCGCCGAGAAACATCACCTTAAATAAAAAGTTACGATAATCCTATGTATAAGTCACATCGGTTCCACGCGTGCAGTCGTTGTTACTTATACAAATGGTAACGGAGGGGGGTTGAAAAGGCTATTGTCCAAATAACATAAATTCAATAAATACCTCTTTTTGGCTACACGTCTTGGGCCAGAATTTCAAAAGACCTTTAATAACCTACGAGTAAATCAACAGCGATTAAAGAAAATCTGAGCGCACGAAGCAGGCCTAAATTTGACAAACACAAACGGTAAAGATGAAACTCACTGGCTCCGTTAGAGACGCATCCTTTTCTAAAAATTGGACTACGCAATACGCCAACTGAAACGATCGTTTAGCATTAAAATCACGCGCTCAAATAATAAAAGTTAAGGAAAGTAAAAGAATCGCGTGAATGCTATTAAATTCGGGTATCTCACCTGAGCGTGGTATAAGCTCAAGCATTTCACCTTATGCAGGGGAATTAAGACTTTGACGAGAAATTGTTTATGTTCAATTTTTAAGGGTAATGCAAAACCGTTAATAATACTGAAATAAAAAGAAAAATTCGAGAGGTCGAAGCGACCTTCAATAAAAACCAAGGCGTAATTTCGAAGTAATTTAAGATGGATGGTAGTTTTTGCTCACCTGCCCAAGATTTCTAGCAGCTCTCCAACTCCGTTGAAGTGCTCAGTTTCATAGATAAACCTAGGAGATAGACAATCGAGAAATAAACGCTCAAAGTTTGCGTATATTTATCGTCAATCGACCAAATTCTCATTTCTATAATCATCGCGTGAATGAGGACCAGTAGCGAGCAGCCCGATTAAAAAATTACTTTTCCAACCCATTGAACGAGCGAATTAGAAAATCCTTACCTTAAAAATATGTTGTTGATTTGCTTGCGTATAAATGCTCTAAGTCCGAGAAATTTGCCATAAATTCTATGCAAAACAGTTTTAAGAAAATCTCTCTCCCTGGGATCTTCACTGTCAAACAAATCCAACAACTAAGGTATAACAATAACGAAAAAATTAAAACTTATAGTAAGACATTTTAACCACGCTCCTAATGACGCAATGTGTCGGTCGCAGGAATCGTACCTGTAAAATGAATTTCTGTTCAATGACTTTTTTGCCTATCCCCAATTGGAAATCAGGCGACTCTAAGAACCGTAAGAAGAATTCATACACCATCTGAAAAAGAGAAGGAATTTGGGATTAATGAGACGAATTCGGACCCGTAAATTTTTTGCCGACTCCGCATCTTCCAATTAATTAAATGCAGTAAGTTTTATCCCACCTGTAGATGAGGCCAAGAAGCTTCTAAGGTAGGATCGTCCTCCTCGGGATCAAATTCTGGATTTTCACTCGGAGGTAATGTCCGGAATAAATTACACGCCACCTAGGAATGCAAAAAGTGAAATACATTTCGTTAGGGAAAATCGGGTAGAAAGTAGTAGGAAAAATTAGCGGGGCACTAACACTCCTAGGACCAAAACGTACACCGAGACGAAGTGGTGAGGAAATACAAGTACAACCAAAGTCACGGCCTAACTCACCATTCTAATAATTTCGAAATAGACAGGTTCCGTGAGCACTCCCCGTCCAGCGGTGATATAGTCGACCAGTTCGTTAAGCGTTCCTCTTTTAACTTCTTTGCCTTTCAAGTCGCACACGGGGTCCATGAAGTCGAACACGACGCAACATTGCCGAAGTTTGCGGATGAACAAGTCTTCCTGCTCCGAAGCTGGCGCATCTGCTGCAAAAACAACCGAGGAAATCCGAATGTGATCAAATAGGTTTTAAAAAAAAGGATAAAAAAGTCAAATAAATGGGTGGCTCCGTAAAGACCGTTGGGCAAGTACGAGCAATTTAGCCACCACGCAAACCACTCCAATGCGTCAGGGGTACACCTACTATAGTACGGTGGTGGTAGTAGTAGTAATAGTAGTGGGTCGACTATTTTGAAATTCAAATGCAAACGTAAGTCCATATCGCCTACACGAGTCAGATAATTAGATTTCGCCTATTCTTTCGATGAAGAAAAAATGACCAGTTTAGGTGTCCTCGTAACTGACGTCGTAACACACTTTATAAATTATAAGGTTGCTCGTTTTGGCTTATCCGGGCCCAATTATTTTTCCGTTCAATCGAATTTGAAACTTCCCGCTACATACACGAGGGGTAAGGTGACGTTCGAGTACGTTATCATTTGATGCCCCCCAATTATTTGTAAAAACTTTCTTCTAATTTCGCAAAAAAAATTTCGTCTACAGCGTTTTTTTTTGTTTTTGTATTTTTGAGAATTCGTTTTTATGAATAAAATCCATCGTTGTTGATTTTCTTTCGATAAACATTCGACTTAATCCGGTGAAGGAGTTAAATTCCTCTGGTTATCCTCATGTTACATTTTATGTTATACTATGGTTTTTTTTTAAAAAAACAAGTAAATCAATAAAAAATTAACTTTCCAGTTATTCGGCAGACATTAATCGAGTGCATGATTGACAGAAATATCAACAATTTATGCGGGATAATTATTTTATTCACGATTTACTTCGTTCCCGATTTCAATTACACTTTCCTGGTGTCGTGCTTTTCTCGTCGTAACCATGGCAACGGCTCGTTCGATCGAATTCGATTTATTTGGTTTCCTGGAAATTGTAATCGAAATCTGAACGAAGTAAATCGCGAATAAAAAAACTTATCAGCAAATATAGACAATGTTTCTATCAATCTGATACTAAAGTACGTACTGCTGAATAACAGGTAAGATAATTTTTCATTCCTTTGGCGTGTCTTAAAAAACACAGTTTAAAGGAAAATTTCTTGTTGTGAGAATCTAACTTTCCCTTGCCCCGGGCTATCCGTCTTCACCTGTGAATGAAAACGTCATCACTCTGAAGTGATTGAAAATTAAGATCTGGTGATGACGTAATAAATGAAAAGTGGAAACGTTGAATTCCGAGATAATTTTCGGAGGGTTTCGGGGCGCGGCCACACCCTTATATAAACGATAAATAAAAGGCTATTGTTTTCCGTGTCTATCGATTTCTTTTCTCTTTTTTTTTTAGCGCATCCGCCTTTTTTTTTTCGACCAACCTAACGTCCGCTCTTCTATCGCGATGTGATTGCTCGCATTACGATTGTACGTGTAAAGAGTATTGACTTCAGCGTCGATTCAATTGGGTCGGAAATCAGATACTACGGCTATTCAAGCTCAGTAAGAAGAAGTTCAACACCTACACTGTACATGTACGTGGAGAGGAATGCGTACGCAGCGGAAATCATTCACCATTTTCACTTCTGAAAACTGCGCCTTTTTTTCCCAAAAAATATTTTCTCTCGGAAACGTTAGCCATCATTCGGTATTTATGATTAAATGAAACGCCATTGAAAATGTAAAGTTTCTCCAAAGTCCGTGATAATTAATTTTTAGTACAAAATATCGCGTACGGCGTAGTCAACCGTTTAACTACTAAATATTTTTGATTTAAAACTGAAATATAATCCACCCGCCATTTTTGCACAATTCATGGTTCGTACCGAAATTCTCAAATTAATTTCCCTGACTTCCCTTGACAAACCCGTGCAATTTCCCTGGCATAAAAATAAATTTTGCCGGTTTCAAAAATATTGAACATCATTAGCTACTACAGTAAGACATTGTTGCAGCTGTACAATGTCTGGACAATTCCATTTTTCAATTTAAACGTCGTTTCTTTTTTTATAGGTCCGTCAAATGGGCCACTCAAATTCCCTAATTCTCAAATCAGCTCAGGCCAATATTTCTATAATAAATTTCCCCGACTTTTTAGCAAAAACGCCAATTTTCCCTGACTTTCCTTGACAATTTTTCTCTTTCCTGACATTCCCTGACTTTCCAGGTGGGTACGAACCCTGCAATTCGATTTTTTTTCGATATTTCCCGTTACCTGTCGGACACTATTTTGGTGTTTTGGAACTATCCTTACGTAACCCGAATAAAAGTAAGGGGAACATAAAGGGAATCTGAAATCACTAGTTTGGGATAACGTAATACTTGAACGTTCCCTAGTACTCAGAGAAATATGCCTATGTATTAACTCTGGTTTTCCATTATGGAGTGGGAAACACACAGCCATTACACAGTTTCTGAAACTAGATTTTAGTTCGGTGTGTCTTAAGTATAAGAGAAAAGAACGCTGTAACGAAAGGCGTGCAGTTTCCCGCAGGGAATGGCTATGGTAAATAAGTAAATATTCAACCAGGTGCGCTATCGACACACCAAGAGGCAAATAGAGTAAGTTTATTGAGGGAGGTCAGGAGATTTCTCACTGACAATCCACCCAGAACCCCGGATCATCTTCTCACAATTCAAGAGGAGGAAATCTCAACGTACCAAAGAATTGTCAAGATGTTGAATAGGGATTGACCGAGTGTAATTCAAAGTACGACGTAATTAATTTCCGAGAAAATTGAAATAGCCCATTAATGTATTTCTTAAGGAAAGTGCACTAAAATGCGTCGTTAACGTAGCTTTCCAACAATTTAACATCCTAACGTAGCCTACAGTGTCCACTATTAATGGTGCAAAAACATTTTACCGTAAACGAATTTCAAAATCAATCATCTCCTTCAACACGATGTTTAACGGATTTGGTATTGTAGGCTTATACTATTTAATAATTTCTGGACTTCATAAAATACGGTGTTTCGAAAAGTTTTCAGTTGTCAAAACCCTGGCTCGTGCCTTAGACGGAATCGAAGGACTCATAGGGAAACTGGTAGGTCGGAAATTTCTGACTGACCTGTAATGTCTGGTGAACGAATTAAAACGCAGAAATTCCATAACCTTAATGTTAATTGGCATGACTTCCAAACCGTAATGTAATTTCATGAATTCTCCGTGACTTTCATGCTCAGTAGACACAGTTTAAAATATTAATATTTGTAACGCCGTTTTTATAGTAAAGTGAACTAAAATCCATCTTTCGTGATTTGGTGTTTCTATAAAATTCGTCACAAAATTCAGGCCCACACTGGCTCTGCAATTGGGAAACATCCTGCTTCTTGACATGGGAAAAGACAGCGAGATGATAAAGCTACCAAAACGTTACCCTCGGCTATTTAGGCATCGGGTTCAATAATGGGAGAGTAAATTTCAGATTCGAGAATCAATGCCATCTATTCGGCTACCACGATTAGTTTTGAGGTATTTCTGACCTCAGCCAAATATAGCCAAAGTTGAACTTTTGCGATGCTTCATCCTCGCATTTATTAATGGAATGGAATAATGGCACAACACAATGGTCTGAACACAATGGAGACCTCATCTACTCGTGCAACTAATACCCTTTCTCCACTGCAACATTTAATCGAGTTGAAAGAATTACCGGCGGAAACGATAGTCTTCATATACCTTTAAGGCGAACATATCTCGAGAGCAGCGCAATGCATGGTTTTGCAATATATACTGGGTGCCTACATCGCAAAAAGAGCAGTAGATGATGAAACTTCCTTCGGGAAATGTTCGATGGCAACATTGCCTGACATCATGCCCGAATTTGGTCCAACTGAGCTGTACAGTGGTTTCAACCACATTGAGACCGTTTCCATTACAGTATCCGATCTAGCTTGGATGCTGCAGTGTAGATCGGGTATTAGTGTTAGATGGAAAATGTTGGTCAATAAGCAACTGCATTCACTGCGGGCCATTGTCATTCCACGAAATTCCGAGCCCATTCAGATCCATAGGCTATTTATGATCACACTTGTTTATATTTGCAAGTTAGCGATCAGTTATCGAAATGTCTTTCCAAAGAATCTCGTGGAAGATGCCAGTGTCCAGGTGCAGTTTTCAAAAGTGGAAACATAATGGCAGTGAGGCGTAGTGATCCGAAATAATTCCGGGGTTTTATGAAACACTAAACCTAAGGTATTTTACCGCGAACGTAAAACTGCGGTACATCCGAATCTTTCGCAGTAGGTTAGTTTCTCTCCGGGACCACCTATGAAACTCAACCAACGATTTAACATTAGAATAGGCAGATCTAAAAAGGCAAATTTTACCGCACCTTTTGGCCAAAGACAAACAGCAACGTTATCGCAGTTGTACCGCAGCTTAATCGTAGCTTTACCGTTTGCAGTTTCATAAAACCTCGAAAGTTTGCAGTAATTGCAGTAAGTTTCTTTTAATTTTTAGCATGCTGCATTTCGATTGCCCAATTTATGTAATTTACGACGTCCAATTTGTGGCATTTTGGACGTCCAACTCATGAAATTCAAGACGTCCAATTTGGACATCCAAATGACGTCCATGGGATTGGACATTATGACATCATTTTTTATCCAATGTAGGACGTCATTTTGGACCAAAAAACTGGACGTCATTACATCCCACTGCGCTACCTGGGATCCCTATCCGTACAGTATTCGTCAGGAGGTGAACTCTGCTGAAAATCGTCTCCGAAAGGATTCTAAATGAAAATGAGCGTTTATTATTAAATGGGTTTTTTTTTTCGTTTACCTTTGAAGGGGGGCAATTGTTGCAATTCGACATCGCTACTGGAGCGATATCTGGACGATCCCTGAGATTTCTTTTGCTTCCTTTTGACCGACCTCTTGGCGAAAGGGTCTATCTTGTCGACTAACGCATTCGAAGACATGATGTTGATGTTGAATCGAAACGAGTGTTATTACGGAGGATTCGGTGTGATGATGATCCTGATGAAGATCCTCTTTCGTGGATTGGGCGGTACCCTACTAGGAGGAGACCACCGTCTTGGTAAAGGCTAGCCGCACTCAGCTGCTGCATAGGCTTAGCCCTAGCGGGAACGCGATGCTCGCTCTTTTCAAACGCGATAAGATAATAGCCCGTTCGTCGGACGGACAGACAGTCGTTCGCGTCGTAACCCGCTCCGTTTTTTTTTTTTTATTTCGGGCGTGTTTTTCACCTTGGAATCAATCTGTGAAAGTAAGCCTAAATGTGCTGTAGGCTGCGGCCATTCGGCTGCTGACAGTATAGGTACTGATAAGCCTTCTTCCAAGCTTTTCTAGCAGCCATTTCCCTATTTACAATTTCTCACGATGGCTGCGTTCCCGCGGCTCGCATCCTTCGCTGCCCCTCCATGCTTTCGTCTTTCTTCCCTCGACCGTTCGGAGATACGAAAATTATCCGAAACTTTCGACTTCAAATAAATATTTTTCGCACTGGCAAAAACGGAACCGAAGAAATTTTAGGCCACGGATTTCCACTAAGCTGAAAATAGTCGCTCTCACCATTCGCGAGATTCTCGCGTGCCCGTGACGTCAGCGACGATCGTTTTCGCACCTGGACCTAGTGGAAAGCGACCCGCGTTTCGCACCTTAGCCTAGCAATTAGAGACAGCGCGTGAAGC
>JAQGAF010003919.1:0-15826 GCA_034687865.1 Kryphioiulus occultus
ACCAGACTATCAAGCAAAATTGTTATCACGACGATTTATTCATTATTCGCAGAGATGTCATGTATACAATTTTTAACTTGGCAGGGGTGGGAAGGGAACTGCCCCTTAAGGGAATGTCCATGAGTGACTTTCATCGTACGGTCGACTTATTGACCCCAAGCTGGAGGTGTACAAAATAATGGAAACACTTGATGCAGATAAATATGTTATTTATTTGGTGTTGTGATTGGTGGGATTGAGTCGTTACAAGTTTCTTTAATGTAATTTTATACAATTTAGTCATGATGATATATTCGATTCTCTTTGCCATGTTGAGTTAAATATAAGTGGGCCTAGCTCAGTCTAGTGTTGCAGCAGCTCATCTCGGGAGCATTTTCTAAACATACAGTATGTTGCAGTTGCCGTTTCAGCTCTTAACAATGTATCTAACAACAAGAAATTCTAAGCTTATTTCCCAATATATTAATGTTTCTAACATTTTCCTCACTTCTACCTATTATTCTACTAACTGACATCTTGCAATGTGTGAATGTAACTCAAATATAGAGTACTCGGTACTCAGAAAAACGCATCGCGGGTGGTCGTTATAGAAAGGTTTCATTTTGTGAACCCCTCCCCCATACCCCCTACATTGGACGTCATTTATGCACAGCCCCAAACCCCTCCAGTCAATTTTCCTCCGAACTGGACAACCCTTTTTTTCAAATTATAGCCATTGCATATTTATTGAAGATCATGATGGACCAATTTCTTATTCTGGAAAGAGTTGTTATTCAGTAAATACATATTGTATTCCTGTATTAATGTGGATTTATTATATTTTTAATATAGCCTAAAACTTTCTTGGAATTAAATATTGCAAGTTTGAGAACAGTCCCTAAAAGGAATTTTGGGCCACTCTTTTAGAGCAACGTCTTCAAGTTGCTTAACACATGTTGAAATAAGAAATTATTACATTTGCTTTTCGGGTCCTTGCAGGAAAAATGATTATTCGCAAAAGGAGTTTTGTGTTAAGGAATTCAACGAAAAATGTGATGCATTACATGAACGTTTGCAGAAATGCTTCTATGCAGAGAATGCTTCTATGCTGTAACCTGATTTGCAAGCTATTCGTTTGTGACGATTTCGTGCATTCAGTTGGTTTCTATAAGCATGCACACGTTTCTGAGATTATATGATACTTGGTAACTTGAATATGACGTCCATCGTTTTTCAGAAAATCAATGAGCTTTGCGACTAGCAAAAAATACTCGAGCTGCAGTGTGCAAGGGCCTAAGCAAAATGGCTTTATTTGCCGAAAATAAAAAAATGTTCTCCAAAGGAAAAAAAAACTATTCAACATGCGAAAAACGGAATTCGCTCGCAATAGCACTTGAAAAATCGATTACAGAAAATAAGCGTTATTTTGAAAAGTAATGGCATTGCTTTTAAAATGAGCTGCTTTTGGCAACCAGTGTTTCTGTTGCTATTGGATGCTACATGTATTTTCACTGCTGATGACGACTGGCTTTAAATTCATGAATATTACGAGCCATCTAGATACCCACATATTGAAAGCAGAATAATTGAGAAAATACTGCAAATGTAGGATGCAAGAGCTATACAGAGTATATATGTAGAGAATGAATTTGATGTTGTGCCCTTAAAAAAGCAAAGGTCAGGCTTGTTTAAAAACTAGTAGGCCTATATGTAAAACCCTTTTTTAACATATTCATTAAGCATTATTTGCTGATTTTTTCTGCAAGTTGCTGACATTTTTTCTTTTAGCAATAGCGCCTGCTGAGTTATTAATCCTCTGGGCATTGCCGATGAAAACCACGCAAACACGGTTGCCAAGTGACCATCATCAATTTCTAAAATTGCAATCTTCGACAGTAAATATCGTACAAGAGAAACGACCTCGTTGGTCATTACCACCGGGTGAGCCATGGTGTGCAATGCGCTGCACTTTCTATAGCAAATATTGAAATGTTTACTAGTGCTTTGATTGGTGTATGAAGGTGGCAATGCTAAGGCACACAAACATAGTTACATTGACACTGTATTTGCAAATTTTGTGGCGTGATCCTAATTGGATGAACTCGTGCTACTGATAGTAAATACATGCGCAGTATAATCAAAAATAAAAGAAGGAACACATATGCATGTATGGAATCGCTTCGTCCAAGTGTTCCACATATTTCTGGCATATTATTAACATGTTATGTGCATGGAAGTGACATATTTATTTGAAATCGTATCAATATCATGTTGAGGTATGCCAAAACAACGTGTATGATTCGTCATACGTTCAATGTCCTTTATATAGTGTGAACGAACTATTCAAAACAGGAAAAGTTCATTTTATTTCTTGTTTTAGATATGCTGTACTATACTTTATACATGTATTTCCTGCTCTTAATGTGCACAAAATACGTAGCACTACATGTCTTATCTAGAAGACAAGAATGGAACATGTCCCACATGGACATTATGTGTCCTCGTTCTCAAAGTGTCTTGGGCAGCAGCAGGGCATATATCGTAGTATAACCCATGTTTTATCTAAATGTATCTTGTCATGACGTTTTTTCAGCTTGAAATCGTTTCTTAATCATAATATGTGCATTTAAATGAATTACATGCGCTAGAATCGCAGTACAGGTTTCCTTGTATGTATTTGCATTGCATTGCATTGCATGTACAATGCTGTATTTATTGCTTGGTATATATGAACATGAGATTGACCAACAAGTTTGATTAGGAAATAACAAATTTTAGTACTTTTTTACTTGACAACGTTATTGATTTTCAAATTGCAAGCTTGACTTCACTAGTTTCTAATGAACTGATCACCTCAAATCTTCTGCCAATGCAAAGTTGATACCTTGAATTTCCTTGACTTTCAAAATAAAATTTTTTTCAATGACTTTTCCTTGTCTATCCCATGCCTTTCTAATTTCCGGGACAATTCCAAGTCTGGGGAACCCCGCAAGAATATTTGTAATATAATGCATATTACTTTTTACGAAAAATGCGTTGTTGAAAAATGAACTGGTTTGCAGATTGATGACTTAGCTTGTCACATGCAGGATTTGCTGCTATTTGTCAGTATTTGAAAGCGCATCGATTATTGATTTGTTGGATGACATGACAAACGCGAAATAAAGACGACACTGCCAAGTTTACCTTTGTACCTGTTGCCAGTTCGGGGGCAATTTATCGTCAATTGAATGCCGCAATTGGAAGGTACAAAGAGTATGTAGTCATGGAAAACGTGTTATCAATGAATATCATTTTATTACCACTTTACGGGTTGATCAGGGAACGTCAGTTTGTAATCACTTTATCCCTGAGGGTAGGTGGACCATTCGTTGGGTAGCAAGAAAGTGCCAAATGGATCGTAAAACGTACGAAATCTGACGAAAATGGGATATTATGATCTATCTAAACTTCTTGCTGGTTGCACGGTCTCCCTGTCCTCATCATAAAATCTCCCTTTTGAGAGATAAAATTCTGGCGCTACCCATTGGACAACGTTATAACGTGTCCGGCAGCCACCCATGATGTGCTTGAAAACTAATATCCTGGATTTTAATGGGAAATCGATCTGAAGCCTGGTTTTGTGATAGGGTTAACAGTAACGCTTAACGAATGGGGTATAAATCAAGACCAAATATAGGACGGTAAAGGATCGAATTTTTTCGTAGGGGCAAGCTATATAACGTTTTGCAGAATTGACAGTAAAAGTACAAATAAGCTGTATAATTTTCGTCATCAACAAAGTTGAGGAACTTAAACTTCTACCATTTTGGTCTTCTACATGTATTTCACAATTTGATAGTAAGGATGAGAAAATGATCATTTATACTGCCATTTATTATGACCCATTATACTGTGATGATTACAAAACGTCTTACTGTACTGTGATCCTTAGATGGTATCTATTGAATTTAGTAAGTTGTTTATAGATGGCCCCTTTTTCAAGTTCTGCCTTTCTTGCTGACACTGATGGGGATTTTATGGCTTGCCAGAGGGCGCGCAAGCATTTCCGTAAAAACAGCAGTTGGGCACCGTTGCCCACATGATGCTGAGATATATTTCAAAATATTATAAATGTGTGACAGTATGTATTCTAAACACATACCAACTAATGTACCAGAAAAAAATGTTGTTACATGATATACCAAAATTCCCAATTTTCGTATATTTCAAATATATTCTGATATATGCAATATATTAGTTGATATATTTGAAAATATTGTAAAATATATTTAGAAATGGTATTAAAACATATTTGAAAATGTTTCATGCAATGTAATTTCACATATGTTACATGATATCCTGATCATCAATCGGTATATTTTTACAATACTTTGTCACACATTTGTTATATTTTGAAATATATCACAATATTACAACAAGTGCATCACGTCACGATTTTTTCTGTCACACATCGACATGTACTTCATCGTTTTTCTCACTATTTTTTTCACTAGTTTCTCCCACAAATCTGCATATATAAAACTCGTCTTACGCTATAGAACTTACGATTTTCGTACATATTTAAGCGACTTTTCTTCATAATTTACACACGCGTTTCACGTTTCGCGCATATTTACGTTATATTGGGAATAGTTAAAGTAATACAATGTATAACGTGGAATGATACATTTTTAATTACATAAAAAATATTTAAAATGAATATAATGTTTTTAGGCTGTTTATGTTATATTCTAAAATATACATGTACATCGAAATATATTTCTATGACAAACTATTTTCAGCTATATTTTGAAATATACATGTAGCCTAACATCATGAGGGTGAACTTCAATTCAACCAATAAAGTATAATCAATAGATAAGCACCTTCATATGCAAAACGAAAAACATATTTTTTATTCTGGATATTCCAGAATATTTCTAAAATATTTAATTTCATTGAGATTGTTTTTTCTTGAATTGTACCCTAATATATCTATGACTTGTTGCCAATTAGAATACGTACATGTACATGTACGTTTCAGATTCATCCCTTTAAGAACTGTAGGCCAATGATTAAGTGAACATATTACCAAGATGTTCTATGTTGGTTTCTAAAATATGCTACTGATTAATGAGGCAGACTCATTAAAGGGGCTAATGTACACCTTGAATGATGAATCGCAATCTTGCTTTGCTCGTATGGGAACAGCTGTGACCTGTCAAATCATGGCATTCCTTGGTGCATATAACGCATTCTCTTCTGTTTCATGATTTTGAGTGATTGAAACAAAAAATGTAATTTTTTTGTTCCATGTATAATTTAACGCGCAATTGAAATAGTCAGAAGTGCATGTAATTGCGTCAATTATTAAAAGCTGGAATATTCGAGCGAAAAATGGCTCGATATCGTTATATCACTTAAGCCGCTCTGTGATCTTAACTGGAAGTGTTGGAGATGGTTGTTTTAGAAATGTCCATGTTCCCCCAATAATTTATAGAGGCTTTATGTTATCTTTTTACATGAAAAACACCATTAATTTCCGTATATGCATTACTTGATGGAATCTATTGATTTTATATTATGAATCACACATTTCCTAGTGATCTGAACCTTTGCTACTTTCCTGTAGGCGGCGCCATTAGTCCAAAACTCAATGGCTACAAAGTACCTCATAAGAAACACATAAAAACCAATCAACTTCTCCCTTCGTCCACTGATCAGGATCGTTTAAGTGATGTGACAGCCAATTACATAGCCACCCCACAAATTCAGAAATCACTATACGCATGCTGTGAATAGCTGGGAAATGTCATTCAAGATTGTTATCGTGTTGATACATCCTTAATGGAAATGGTAGATTTTAAGTAAGATCAATATTTCTGGCGTAAGATATATATGTTGTCAACTTTGAGGTAATTGAAGTAATAATGAAGTAAATTTAGTTTAAACGTCTTTGATGTTTTTGCTTGTCCACCACTCTTATAATGGTTAGGACAAATGGTTGAGACAAACGTTTCAATATCTTATGTTTGATTAAAATATTAACGTTTAGTAAACATTGTCTTGTTTTAGCCTAAAACGAACAATATCTTTACTAAACGTCTTACTAAACCTGAATCAGAAAAACCTGCAAAAGAGATGCTTTTATTGGCACAGACGTGCAAGCATCAGCATGCATGAAAAGTTTGTTTTATGGTTACCATTACGACGCCCAACATTCATAATCTTGTTTTATAGCCTGGAAATTAAACATAAGGCATGTATAAGAAGCTGAATTGCATCTTGATTTAGTGTTGCTTTTGTGCAAGTATACTGGTCACTACAATGTTAGAAAAGAAGATGAAAATCTCATACTATTTGTATTCTAAATACCGCACGTTTCAGTTTATTGACAATTTTAAACACCGATCTGCATTGTAGAAACACGATATTAACGCGATAGCATTACCTTTTTCCAGAAAAATTGCGTTCTGAAATTTGGTTTTGTCTGCATGACGTATGAAGATAAGCTCCTATATCATAAGTGCCTTTTTGGTTTGTGCTGGCTTTCATCAAACCATCAAATAGCCGGTGTAATACTTCCAAATTATATTTTGGTCTAAAATTGGATTTTGTGACTTCTACATGTATACTTTCCAAGTACATAAATTTGATTTGCTGCAACATGCAGATGAGTTTTATGTTTTGGTTGCATCTCCAGCTTCGAATTTGATGATTACATGCCACCTTCATGTATGAGCATACAGTTACATTAATCTATCTTCAAGAAATAACAGTGCATGCATTCCATGTTCATTAATTTGCGAAAATGATTTCTTAGTTGGGATCATACGTGGTTGATACATGGAGTGGCAGAAATGATAGGACAATTTAAATTTCACGCTACTTCAAGATTTTAGTACGTGGTCAGACATACCACACACTGATGTAAACGTGGGTTAGTGACATCAACGTCATGGTGTGAAGTTGATGTGTTAGGAGTTCTAGGGCCCTACTTTTTTGAAATGCTACAAGTCGGTCATTACGATTTACAGATCCATTGCCACAAATATAATAAAAATAAATGAGTCCTTCCCTAGGATTGAGTGCCCTATTGCTTGTTTTCTTCTATTATTTACATAGAAGGACATGGTGCTGATGATTAATAATGCAGTTTATTTGTTGATAAGAAATCGGATTATCATGCTATGCAGCAGCAGTAAACACTAGCTTAACAGTCACTGGCAAAAAACGTGCCATGGCTAAATGGCCATTATACGTGACCATGTCACTTTATGAAACCTAATCAAGAGCTAAATAGTCTGCATGCCGTATAAACATGATGTGGAATGTCTCCAGCTGAGAATTGCCTGAGGCAATTAGCTGCAAAAAGCAGCTAAACAGACGCTAGCGCTTGCGCACATCCAACAAGTTGACTGATCTAGCCATTACTTTTCTGGCTTTGGCTGTTTAGCCACTGAATTATATAGATCCTATGGTTTAATAAGTCAATAATACATTATTTATCATTGTTCTGTTCTCTTTCTAGATATTTCACTGGAGGGAAACTTGTATCCAATGGTTCCAATACAAAGAAGGACCAGGAATGTCTGGGGTGAGTAGGCCTATTATGATTCCATTGACATGAAGTTCATTTTAATGTATCTTGCTCCAACAGCATCAGTTCTAACATCAGTGTGAAAGTAATTGTATTTAATGATGGTCTGGAAATGTGGCAATTTTCTCCTTGAAAGTTTTAAAAGATGGAAAAGCTTGTATTTTGGTAACAAGAACATGTGTTTTGAGGCATGAGAAGTCGCTAGTGTATGAAAGTCATCAATGGGTCACTTTTCATAAACTTGTTCATGAAACATGTTCAAAAATTCTTGAACAAGTTTCACAATTGATTATCAAAGAAAAATGGCAACTGTAACCTGAAAAAGATGAATTTGCAAATTTATTGTTTCTAGTTTTTAGTATTGCTTGTACTATATTTCACTCATGTCTTGTCCACTAGTGGCTACACCGTCTATCAAACAAGCAATTGTTAATAATGCAATGGTGCACAGCCTCCTAAGGCATTGCTGTTCACAATAGCTTTCAGAAGCAGGCTTTTGAATTGAAATAAAAAGAATGTTGGTGGTTGGAGAATATGTGTTCTAAGTCGAACAAGTAGTGGAAGTTGCCATGCAGTCCTGAGGGCCGCTTACTGTTTTGCTAGCTATCCACTGCTTTTATACTGACCGTTTCATTATTCCCAATAGCATTCATCCTCATTTGTTTCAACCTTAGTCTGTCATCTTGAAATGTAATGGTGGTGCTTGCGAGCTATTGATTGTCCTGCTATAATGCGAATTGCAAGCGCCACGTAATTGAGTAAGAGATAATGATGTCATCTAGTGGTGTACGAGAAACGTGATCTTGGGCGGTGTACAAGAAATATGAAATAACTGTGCCTGTTGGGCGTTAAGGAATTCGTCTGTGTCCATCCCCAGGGAGTAGGGAGTACTCACTTTGGTTGTGACATAAGCGTATTCATTGGGAAACTCCCATGGCACTTGAGAAATGTCAATCACAATCTTAATAAGTTACATCACAACCTTTTTGGGAATGCAGGATGCAGACGTAGGTGCCAAAAATTGCCTCGGGGTTTGTAAGCTTTGAACTTTTCAATAACTTTTAACTATAAAACTTTTCATCTTTTACCATCGGAACATTAGGTAGATACATGTCCGTTCTATTTAATTACTAATTCCACATGTATGGCTCTTAGTTAGAACCCCAGTTATAGTGGAAAAATTGAAATAAAATGCTACAAATTATAAAATCTACTTAGGTAAAATCTCTCTAGATGTTCACAGAATTACACGTTACAATAAACTACACGCGATTAGGATAGATACGTTCTATTTAATTACCAATACCACATGTCTGGTTCTTCTATATTACATCGAATGTTAAAATATGCCTTAAATGTTAAGGAAAGGCAGGGTAAACAGGTTTGCTATCTCTATTACTTAAGTTTGAAATACTGAAATGTACGGTACTGGATTATTTTCAGATGAAAGTTAGCTACAAAGTTAGACCTATTCGTTGCTATTACAGATTACATTTTAGCTAAATTTCTGGGTATACTTTGGCATGACTCCTGCTCCAGCATTGACATTTTTAGAATGTCGGCTTCTCCTAAATGCTCGTAGGCTAACAGTAAATGCCTGACGGTTAGGGGCAGCTAAAGCAGAAATTATATTGTTTGGTTAGCTTAGGTTGCGTTAGGCTGGTTAAGCTAAAAAAATCTTACAATAAACAGAAACGTTAAGCTTTCGAAAGCTACATACGGTATGAGACTGACTTTCTTGAATTCAAGATTTGTGAAGTTTAAATATAAATATTATCTGCATATTTGCAGTTGGGAATATACCGAAGTTTATTTAAATGTTATGTGACAAATGTTAAGGCTTTATATGGTAAAAACTCCTGAGTCAGACGTGCCACTTATTAATATTCTTGGCTTTTGGTGTTCTGTTTGAGTGTGGCTTTGCCATTTTGGAGGGCACCGACACCACTTTACATTAACAACATCGAAATTGTCAAGTATGGTGTAAGTTGCCCAAATGCCAACAACAAGTCACCTCGACATAATTACTTCATAATCTTTAAGGTTAGGACACAGAAAGAGGGCCCTGGTGTGCCAAAAGTTGCTTCCTGTGCCAAATTTAGTTGAGAATGCAGTTCTTTAATTTTAGATATTGGATTACTGAGTCATTTCTGAGATGCTCTTAGCCTGCAAAGTGGCCTAATGACATCCAAGAGCCAGTAATGACCATAGCAGTTGAGACAGGTGCTATATCACAATGCATATGTAAGGTAATGTTGTCACGTATAATGACGCCCTTGACAATGCTGCGCAGTTTCTAGTGGTTTTGTACGATGTTCGTCTTACAAGCATTTATTCTACACAGAAACAAAGTGAGCCTACACTACTGATTTAAGACAATTTTACGGCCACTTGAGGTCTTGCCATGCAATCTGTAATCGAGCCTTTCTTAAATTCAGTATAAACGCATTTAAGCAGCTTTCAAGATGCTCACTCTGGAATCTAGAATTCTACATGACACAAGAAGAAATTGGTTTATGGTTACCCGTAGGCCTTCTGCTGCATGCATGCTTTGAACAGGTCTAATGTACATTGTATACTTGAGTAACCCACGTTTTCTTATCAGAAGGTGGTGAGTCTTAAGGGACATTAGTACTTGTACATGTATATGACGTCAATTTGAAATGATAGAATATACATGTACATGTAGCTATTTTGGCATTTCATTTTTCGATTAGTTTAGGTCACTACAGTAGAACTTCTGTAAGTTGACTGTAAGTTGTCTCAAACTTGTCAAGAGAAAGAGGTGGTAAACATATGGAACATGGCTTAGGCTGACACAGGATGTAATTAAAATGTTCATGAACCAGTATTGCTAATGTGCTGCAAATTTAGCCAGAAATTACAAGTACTGTGTTGTGGTAATAAACAGCACAAATCTTGAATTAAGTTATGCAATGTTTTATTTTTGAGTTTCCAACTAAAAAGGATTTTTTTTAATTACTGCCATGCCCCCTTTATACTAAAGGGGTTTAATGAATAGGTTTGGATGAATACAAAAAACCCAAAACAACATACGCAAATAACAAAAATTACAAATTATGACAGCTAGTGACACATGTCATTCATGTCTGTACTATACTATTCAGCCCCCGACAACTATGGCTGAATATTCATATTTTGTGCACATTTGGAGCAGGGCATATTCCGTAGTATAGGCCTTAATTATCTTACAAGTGGAATGTAGTTTTCGGTCATCTTGATTGATAACATGACAACATCGTGTTCTTCTTGTTTGTTTTTATGTCCATGAAGTACACAAAGTGCTAGGTGCAGGTTTCTGAATTGTTGTCTAAATTTAGAATTTATTATATCATAACTACTTAAATTAGCATTCACTAACGTTATGTTGACTTAGCCATTCTGTGGTGTCTTGTATTGTTATGTGAGTTGGAAATAGTCATGTGTACAACATGTCAGTCTGTACAGTGATCACTGATGAGTTGGCATAAAATCGTACACCATCTTGTTGCTGAACCTGAATGTTCATGTACATGTATGTCATTGTTTTCGAACATTGCATTTGACACAGACAATGATGTAGGGTTGTGCCCCACTCCTGCAGACTTGTTTTGCATGATTGATTATGAGATGAGTTTTGGGATACCGACTTCTGGAATGGATGTTTCCATTGCATGCGCCATGAAGAGTTCATCAAATTGATGTTATGGGAAAATCAATAGAGCAAATCCCTTCTATTGCGCTTTAGAATTTCAATCAGGCATTAGGAAACGTTTGATTGCGGTATCTAAGGAGAACTGGCAAATCCCAGGGAGAAATCAATAAAAATGGCGGCGAGATATCAGGAATTATTAGTCTGACTAATGGCTGCATGATAGAGAGTCATTAGAGAGATTAAAAGTCTAAATTGTAGACTTTTAACGAATTCACCGTCAAATTAGTGGCGGAGATAGAAGGTTCTAATAGAAACGTGCGCTGGTTAATGATTAAATTTTTGGTCTGGCCAATGAAATTACGCTATAGACCATCAGCTCTTGCATTTTACAAATTGTGCACTGAGCTAGCTGGCTACAGCATCATTTATTGCTCTACTGCAAACTGCAGAGAAATGACCATGCCATGGAAATGGTCAATAATGAACACATGATGAGAATCTGTTATTACGAATGTAAACCCAGAGGAGGTTAAGATAGCAGGGGCCTGAGTTGAAGTGAAAATTGAATGGAATTGAACAGGTGGCATTTGTCACTACATGTGCTATATTTACTGTAGACATACATACTAGGTGGAGATGGACCCCAAGGAAAAAATGTAATTTTTTCGCAATACTTATATGCAGGATATGCCTGGTACTAGCACATCATGATGAAAGGTTTTTCGGACACCGTGTATAGTGTATCACTGCCGAAGTTAGCTGAAATTTCTTTTCAGAATGCTTTATGTATCAAATTTGTCAAACGTGCTTCAAAAACATGTTTTAAACAGATTGTACTTGGGACATTATACAAAGTACAGAAAGAAGGTAATTGCGTAGTATTCTGGTAAATTATTCCGGTATTCTGGTAAAGTATTCGTAGTATTGCGAAATTAATTATGAATATTGTTCCCGTAACGAATTAGCCTTAATTTCGATAAATTGCATGTTTCATTGAGTAAAATGTTTCGGCCTTTTGCAAGTTTTTCTCATCATGAATTGAACAAATTCACCGTAGTTTATTTCTAATGCAAATAATGTAGTTTTATATTTATTTCAAATATAAATATGCTTAAATTGGATGAACTCTGGATTGAATTATAATTGTTCTGTCGTTTACTACGGTCATGTGTTAATAGGGGGTGTCAATCCTAAAAAAGCATTGAGTTGGAATTGAAATTGAATTTGACTAATTGGTGTGCGCATCCGCAAATGACTACCAAAACCGGTTTGGCAGGTTTTTGTAGCCATATGCACATACGCACAGCAATTAGTCAAGTTCAATTACAATTCCAACTGTGCACAATCCTCAAAGACCTTTTTCCCTTTCTTGGCAATAAACTATAAAATAAAAATATCTATTAAATATTGACTTAATAAATTACGAAGCTATACTAATGACTAACCTCTAATAGTCTAGAATTGTACAGGAATTGTTATAACAAAAACGTTCATCAACAAGTTGCACAAACACACAATGAGAAAGTGAGCTTCTCCTAAGGCCTTGTAGGTTGCCAGTGATTGCCTGGCGTAGGGGCATCTAAACAAATTATGTTTAAGTTACTTTAGGTAGATTTGGTCAGGTCATATTAGGCACAATACACGTGAAAAACAAGAAAACAGCAAAAAACTAAAAATAATCAAAAAAAAAGATAAATTGGGACAGCTAGGACAGGTGTGATTCTTGTCTCTACCGTAATCAAGTAGGGTTGAAATACACGTATGTATGTTGCACATTTAAAGCCTGGCATACTGTATATTGCATCCTGAAAATTAACAGCAAAAAATATACCTAAAAATGATACATTGGGAAAGCTGGGACAGGTGTCATTGTTGTCTACTAGCCAAGTCGGTTTGAAATACACGTACTGTATGTGTGCACATTTGGACCCTGGCATACCGTGTATTAATACCTGCAAATTAACACCAAAAAACTAAAAAATATACGTAAAAAAAGAAAAATTGAAACATCTAGGACAGATGTCATTCTTGTCTACTAGTCAATAGGTTTGAAAAACGCATACTGTATGCGTGCGCATTTGGACCCTGAAAATTAACAGCAAAAAACTTAAAAATATATGTTAAAAGGATAAATTGGAACAACTAGGATAGTTATCATTCTTGTCTACTAGTCAAGTAGGTTTGAAATACACGTACTGCATGTGCACACATGCATTTGGATCATTGCATACTGTACGCTTATATTATATCCTGTAAATCCTTCGAGTTTGTGATGCTATACAGACATTTAGCTCGATTAATCTACAAGTAGTTAATTCTTTTCACTAGCATAACCATTGCTTTCGCGATGGTTTCTGGTCATTAAAATGCCAATTATCATTTTTTTCCCTTTTAATGGGCACAATCGCGGCTTCTTATTTAAGCATAATGCAAGAATTGGCCTTTTTTTAAATCAGCGCGTAATCGTCGTTTCCTTTGATTACACTTTAATTAAAGGTAATAACAGCCAACGACTTCATATGGTTAATGCGCCAGCTTAGGCTCGTTTTAGAGCATGTTCTACTTCCAAGAACATCACCCACACCAGGGTGGCTTGCGATGATGATTTTTACGGATTTTTCTCCCCACCCAGAGCACTTTAATCCGACATGAACTGTAATTAAGGTCCCAATCGGCAGCATCTGTTGTGACTGACGTTTCACTCTCTTGTTCTTGCCATGGCTTTACAAGTCCATGGATGGCTTCACATCCGCCCAAACCATGCGCATAAATGTTAATCGCTCAGAACGGCTAGGTAGGACTCGTTTCGAGCTAATTAGTTTGCCAATAAGATATAATTAAATTCATTAACAGGTTATAGATAGAGGCTCAAACGACAGCTTTGAGTGGATCTGGATTATGTATTGCGAAAAAAAAGCGCTTATATTATTTGAAACAACGTCATTTACACTGAGCTATGGGATAATGGGGAACATTGATGACACCTCTGGGCTAGGATTCAAGTCGTACTGCTCTATGATTGATCGCCATCTGGAGACGAGCCCAGCATCCCTGCTGGTAACCATGGCAATTGTGAACTAGACGAGATTGCACCCACCCCACGTTTTTGTTTTTTGCAATGGCTCCTGAAGCAGAAAACAATAAGCGCAACATCTATTGGCTTCGCTGATTATTTCTTAAGAATAAGCCAGCAGAAAAATCAATACAGATAATTGTAGAATTGAGCTTAATTCCTGAATGGATGTAGCTGAACTGTAGAAAGTCCCTGCAGCTGCCTTGTTCCAGCAAATGTGAGAATGTTGGCTTCTTCTAAAGGCTCGTGGGCTGGCAGGTTTTTTTTTACATTTTTTAGGTTTGGTTGGTTGGGTTGTAGGGTGTCTCCAGGTCATGGAAGTCATGAAATTTACATCATGGTCGTGGAAAAGTCATTAAATTTGCGTCAGGGTCAAGAAATTTTGCCTTTGATGGATTCATAAAATTAGAATGTGGGCTAAAACTCATCAATTGTCATCCAGTTTCCAAACAAAAATGCCGCTTATTGCGTTTTTTGGCCAATAATCAAGTCATCACTGTGATACAGTATGTAATGGCCCCATATTCTAACAGGCATGGAACATTTTTTATGAAGTCATGAAGTCATGAAAAGTGGAATTTTCAATACCAAACCCAGTAGACAGCCTGAGTTAGGACAGGTATCATGCTTGAGTACTAAACAAGTGGAGTTGAGATATGCATATTTTGTGCTCATTTGGGACAGGGACTATTGTGTGTTGTGCAGGTGATGTTGACAACGTTAACAGACTGGATGATGATTGTTTGTGTTGATTTCAAACGTGTGTGAACTTTAGGAGCAAATAGCTGGTTAGGATAAACTTAAAACGAAAATATCCCGATGAATTGCAACAGCTACATAATATACTGTACATATGTTGTGCACATTTGAATGTGTGCTTTAGAAAACATAATGGTGTACGCTATTTGAAGCAAAGAAATGGAAATCTTACATGTGCTCGAAAATACATTTGTTATATTGTAAATTTAATTCGCATAATAGAAATGTAGTCCAAAGTGTAGAAAGGCAGTTGAAGATGAGACACGCTCACATGTACGCTCTGCCCCTAGGGGTCAAAAATGCATTTGTAGCAACATGTTTTCTGTTCTGCGAACACAATTTAGTTTTAAAATTTTCTGTATAGACCACTTTGTCAAAGTGTGGTCAGCGGACCCCTATGGATCTCAGCGACCCTTTCAGGGGTCCTGCAAGTCAAAACGTTTTTCTGACCAATGGCTGTTAACGTCAGGGTCCCAGAGGTTCATCGATAACCCACATCAACAAAATCTTTAGGGCTTTAAAGTACTTTGGTGGAACGATTAGTCTATGATCACTATTGATATTTCTACTCTATAATGTTGAATAGTGGTTTTTTGGACTTCTGATATCAGAATATAAAAATCCGTTTTGATGCTGACGTCACTATGATGATGATATTACTATGGTTTGTTATATCACTATTACTATGTAAAGTAGTATCGCTATTACTATGGATAGTAGTATCACTATTACTATGGATAGTAGTATCACTATTACTATGGATAGTAGTATCACTATT
>JAQGAF010003920.1:0-15822 GCA_034687865.1 Kryphioiulus occultus
ATGCATATGCATGTATTGCATTGCATATGCATATTGCATATGCATATTGCAATGCATATGCATGTATTGCATTGCATATGCATATGCATGCATTGTATATACATGTATTAAAGCATGCATATACACGTGTCGTGGTTGATACTACACTTGAAAATTATACTGGAAAAATATATTAAATTTATAATATTTGCATGGTCCCAACATGTAGTATGCAACCACCAAGTCACTTTTGAAAGATTCTGAAGTTCTCATCAACATCCAAGATTTCAAATTCGTTTACGGCAAGAAATAATAGAGACTTAGCGTTTTATTCGCCGAAAACTTGTTTATTTTACGTCATATCCGCCATTTTTTCTGCGTTTTCGGCGAAAACTCCTTTCGGGCTAGGAATAAATCGGTTTTATTAATAGGCTACGAATTCTCAAACAAAAACTCTGTGATGCCAGACCAGCTAGGGATTAACTTCACTTTATCCCTAAGCATTAGTGCATCCAGATAGGGACCTGCATAAGGACATTTCTACTCACGAGGAGGTCACCCTAATTCATTTCTCTTTCGTACGGAAAAAACGCAAACATACGAACGAAAACTCCATACGAAACGAATGATGGTACGTTTTCGGAATTTCCTTTTCGTGGTGCGTTTTTGGCGAATAAAACGCTAAGTCCCTAATGAATCAACACTTGCTGATTATTTGAACGAATTTGCTAATATGGAAAATTCAAATTTCTCAAGTTAAGTTGAATGATGTAGGGAAGGCATATAGCATTATCTACCTTCATGAAAGCCCGATATTACGCTTATCATAATAATAGACAAGAGGTTCCCAAGGCCCATAGACCCAAAATATCAATTATTTATGAACAGGATTTCCACAAAAAAAGCAACCAAAAGGCGGGGGTGTATCGAGAAAAGATCGGGAAGGTAAGAAGAGGGAGGTCCAAGGAAGAAAAAACTTGCATTAGGGATGAAAATGAATTGATTTCAAGGAGTGTATTCGATAGGGAATAATGGATGGGGGATAGCGATTGGGGGTAAGGACAGGTACGGAGTCACCTGTGATGGGTGCGCCTAACTGCGAAGAAAAGACGGAGGCCAATGGGGGTAGGGCCAGAGCACACACAAGGGAAAAGGGAGTGGGGAGGTCGCCATCTTTGAGCCAGGGCCCGTGTGTACCGTAAGGGCCTGTAGTTCCCATATGGAATAGCGTTGCGTGCAACACAATGCAAAGTGAGCCAACGACCTGCAACCACACCCAGGAACGGAAATCAGGTCTCTCGACCGGTCTAGACGTTGAACCAAAGGCCAAGAAGAGGCAATTTAAAGGGACAAGTTTCAAGTTCAGGGCAGTTTAAATGGCCGCCATTAATGCATTTTTATGCGCCATTGTTGTAGACCAGAAAATGTGACGAAAAAGCAGCATGGCACTGAAAGTCAATGAGCTTGATGTCACTACTTCCTTTCTCTTGCTTCGAAATCGACCCTGTTTGGAAATCTATAGTATATCGAGTTGAATGTGTAGGCGTTGATGAACGTTAAATACCTGATTCAGTGAAATGAGCATTTGAGACATGCAGTTGCTTCTGTGGATAGGTATACAGGTATTGCGTGCTTACAGAAACACGGAAATTCAGTTTTGCTTTGATGTGAGACTGTATGGTAAATACAGTATCTACATGTACAATGGCTCCAGAAAGTATTTGGACACCATGAAAATGGTGAATAACTTTAAAAAATGTAAAAAAATCCAAAACTATGTAATAAAAGAAGCTTATCAATGCCTTAAACTAGTCGTACATGTTTATGTTTTAAAAGAAAACGTTCATTTCATGAAATTCACAAGAAAGAGGTACTGTTGCACAGTAATTAATTACTAATTACATATCAAACATTAAGTTTGAAATGAAGTCCCTTTACTTCTCTAATGGCTTTCAGTAGTTTTGGGATAGAAAAAAAAACCAATGTTTTCATAACATTAACGTCGCTTTTACGCCAATTTTCTTGGACTACCATCTGCAATCGTTGTGTGCCAGTTATTTTAGGTTTTCGTACGTATAATTCTAAATTGATGCCACAAATTCTCAAGTATGATAAAAACATTTCTGGTGACTGAGGTAGGGTTTGTAGTCTTTTCCAAGCATTATATAACAACCATTCACAAGTTATGCCTACTATATGCTTCGGGTCGTTATCATGTTAGACAGTAAAAGTGTCATGCATATTTAAATCCTCTTATGTATACACTTTTATTTAAAATATAGTGCAAAATGTTCGCATACATTCTATAGTTATTGTGCTAAATCTAAAAGCAAGATTACCAACGTTTTTGTGAATTAAATTAAATGTACGTTTTCTTTTGAAACATAAACATTTACGACTAGTTTAAGGAATCGATAACATTCATTTATTACATAGTTTTGTATTTTTTGAATGTTTATTTTTTTAGTTATTCACCATTTTCATGGTATCCAAAGATTTTCTGGAGCCACTGTATGTAATTTTTTGAAAACATGAATGAAGATCTCCGACTAGACTTTCGTGTAAACTAAATCAAAAATGTCATTTTTTTCGAACGAGACTATTAAGATTTGGTAAATGCTGCGTGATTTGAGTAGAAATACTGGTTTGAGATAAGTCAAGGGTTGCAGAAAAATAATGTGGTTTTGGAAAACAGGAACTCCACTCAAGAAAGTAATATTGTTTGAGTAGAACAACTTTCCCTTAAAAATGGAATTAAAACCGTGACTAATTGAATTGTGGTATGAAAATTACAAATCAAAGATATGTTTGAACGTGCTGATCATGTTTTTCAAATAAATGCAGTTCCTGCATGGAGTCTAGGCGTTTCAAAAACATGATGTGCACAGGTCAAATGTACTGCACATACATGTATTTGAACATGTTTTGCTCATGGTTTTGAAACAAAATCCTTTTCTAGACGTTTGGAAAACTCGTTGTGTACAAGTTAGACACGTTTTAATATGCTTTGCTCAGGTTTTTCCAATAAAATCCTTTTCTTGACGTTTCAAAAATAAATCCTGTGTATACAACTCAGTCTATTTGAATATGTTTTACTTCTGCTGCTGAAAAAAAAATTATTTTCTAGACCTGACCTTTAAGAACATTGTGTACAAATCAAAACATATTTGAATGTTTTGCTCATATTTATCAAATAAAATTCTTTTCCTTACTTTTCAAAATACGTGTTGTGTACAAATCAAAGACATGTTTGAACATGTTTTGTTCATGTTTTTTGAAAAATCCTTTCCTGCATTTCAAAAAACATGTTCTGTATACAAGTCAAAGACATATTTGAACATGTTTTTCTTATGTTTGCGAAATAAAACTACGTTTTAAACTTTTCAAACACATGTTCTGCAAGTGAAATTTATGTATGCGTTTCTTTAAGATTGTCTTAATGGCACATTTTAAAATATTCCAAACTTGCACATATTCTACAAGTTGTTGATGTCTTTGACTTGTTAGATAGTGTGTAAACATTTGCGTTAAACACGAGCATTATATGCCATATCATGATTTCACTTATTAAGTGTGACTTGTTACAATTTTAGAAAAATATATACAGTTAGAAGACAGTTTTAGCGAAGATATTGGTGTAAGAAACACAATTTCAATAGAATGAGAAAAAACGATTTTAAATAGAATGAACGTTCGTCTGTATGGTTTGAAAAATATATTATATAAAATTTTTTGTAAAACTGAGTTTTTTTTTGGAGAATAATAGTGTCTTGATAGCTACTTGTTTAAGTAACGACTTGCAAGACATAGCTAAAAATGTGTTAATCTGTTGAATTTTTTTATTGAGTCCGATGAATGTTTCAGGAAAATAAACTTTTGCTTGAGGAAAACAAGCTTTTTGTATGGAAAATACTAACTTTTTATGTGAGAAATCGAGCTTTCTTGATATGGAAACTCATGCTTTTTAATGTGCATTGTTTCTGCAATCCGAGCATGTTGGAGGCCTAGTAGGTAAACGAGACAGTGTATGAGCTTCCAAGCAAAAACTGTTTCAGATGATTGCACCTTTATCGGTACCAAAGTTTTATTTGGATCGCAATGAACCGTAAGCTTTTCAAAAGGATGATATACCTTTCTAGTTTAACAAATCCAGACATTCTATTTTTGGTTACGTTTTGTACACCAACTCTTTAAAAGGTAAAGAAAAAATCAACTGCCACCGAGTTGGTACACAAGGTTAGTTTTCTTTTAATTGTAAGCATTAAGTGGACAGATTTTATCTTCAAATGAAATTTTCAAGCGAAAGCTTTCAAAAAGTTCGATACTTCCAAAAAGATAGAACTGCCTCAATGTCTGATATATGTAGGATCTGCTCAGCTAATTACCGGTGCGTAGACACTATTTAGGGGGTTAATGTATTATTTAAATGTTTATTGTTCAAACCAGTACACGTGCCCGTATAATTATGCATATCATCGAACCTATACACTTACGCAGACCATGTATTGTGTGTGAAATACCTTCCAACATTCTCCTTCGGATAAGAAAATGCCTATAACGTTTTCTTAAATCCTTCATTTCTTTCTGGGATTGAATTGTACTGGTTTTGGATATACTGTTCTTGTAGTTTTGTACCATGCACTTCGAGTTGCCTTAGAGCTTTTGGAATAAGCAATATGTACTTTAATAGGGGCACCTCACTCTTATGTTCAAAACTGTTCAAATCTAGGGATTTTGCTTACCAGGGAAGATACTGAAGTTGTCCTTCTAGCTCTTCAAACCACGTAACCAATGGGAAATATAGTACAACCTCAAATTTGACTACCTCCCCATGTTGACCATATGTTAACTGACAGGACGGTCACCACATTAGATCAAAGAAGGGTGACCTCTGCATGTTGACCATCTGCACCTCTGAATGTTGCATGTTGATCACTTAGACTATGACACAATAGTAATTTACTCTCTGTATGTTGACCTGCCCGGTCTCAACATGTAGTCATGGATGATTAAATTTATTGGCTGCTTGCAAAACTATTATAAGTACTTTACACCCCTGACACCCCTTAAAACCCCTTCAGTTTATATAAAGGGGGCTTATCAGAAGTAGGGGAAATTTCCTTTTCAATGGGAAACTCAAAAATAAAACATCGCAGAATTTTATTCGAGATTTGTGCTGTTTATTACCACAACAGGTAGGATAATTGTCCGGATACGCTTTCTAATCTAACAGAATGAAATTTCTAAGTTCGCTGTTCACTGTAGATTAGTGTTTATGCATTAAAATTCCAGTACTTCTGAAAATACGTGTAATTGCTGGATAAATTTGCAGCGCACATGTACAGATTTATTGAATGATTACTGTAAAATGTAAGTACATGCAGTTAACGGAATTCATGGTGGTCAACTTATAGAGGTTCTACTATAGTCGAAATATCGATATTGCGCGATTGATCGTTCTGCTCGCAGCGCCATCCAACGGCAGTGGTATGCCATGCGTGATGCGAACCTATATGTGTCAAAGAAACGGAAACATTTGCACCATGTCATGCATGCTATGTATGCGTACTGTCTCCGAGAGTTAATTATTTAATTGCCCTCGACTTGCTCCATCCCTAAATCGTGATTAATTATGCCTGGCTGCATGGCAGATCATAAATAGTTTTATGAGCAAATAATCGGATCAACGAAGATTATATAACGCACGTGTGAATATTTTATGCATTGCCATGCATGTCTGCGTCTTGCATAAACAATGAACGCATTCCATCCACTGGCACGACGGCCATTGCTAATGTTCGGAGCGTTCTCCATCCGTGTTCTGTTTCCAAAAAACGAAAAAAATGCCTAATGTTTTCGCAACATAAATCAAACGATAAAAAACGAGAGAAAAACGCATCATTAATTGCGAAGAAGTTTTCGACACACCTGCACATGAGCTTTAAGCTGTTTTAAGGCCTTCTTATAGGATTGTGCTTATAAAGTACTGGCCTGTGTAGCCACGTTCGACTTATTAATTATAGTAGGACAATTTCAAACTGTATTAGTTTTAACCTTCTTTAGTATATACGGTACATGTGTAAATGGTACAATGCAGTTTCGTCAATTTTAATTCTTGGGAGTGTGTATTCCCATCATCGTATTCCAGTAAACAGAAATATTGAATTGAAACTTTTGTGTCATCCGACATTATGCCATGCTGTATTACATGTATGTAAAATAAGAAAATCCTCGCTGGAACAACATACTGTATGGTAGAAACGCACTCTTAACATAATGTTGGTCGTCTTACACGCTCAATAACACAGTACTGTCAGTTTCTACAAATTCCGATAGCAATGCTGGACATGTAATGGGCGCAGTACTGATGGATTGTTGTGCATTCTGATTAAAGACAGTTATCCCAATTTTCGGATAATTTACTGCCAGTAGCGAAATGCTGCAACCTTATGAACTTATGAAACATTAGAATGGACATGTGATAACAAATGTATACATTGTATGTCAGAAACATGCTAAAACATATAGCAGTATGACACATCTAACACAAGATCCTTTGAAATATTTTAATGTCTTCATGTAAACACAAAAGTTTCTTTCAAATAACATGTTTTGCCATGCTAGTAATTGGGAAAAACATTTCATTGCATACAATTCATTACATGACATGACTTTACACCTTTGAAAGCACCGCAAACGATCTTTACGTCTTACGTCTTACATGGTAGCATGGTTAGCATGGTAGATGCTATAAAAGTTATCACAAGAGGACCACATACTTTGAATGAGCCACATACTTCGAGCTGACCCTCAAGACCCCGAGCGTATATTAAAAAACATGTTCAACTAAATGCAATTCTACACTGGAATTCTACCTTGGAATGCTAATTTAGCAATGTTATCCATGTTAATATGTCAGTGCTGCAACATATATTGTAGTCCCAGCTGCTAATGTCTTGCTCCGCCATAGACACAATGAGAAAGTGGGCTTCTCCTAACGACTCGTAGGCTGGCGGTGATTGCCTGCGGTTATATTCAGCTAAATAAATTAATTAATTTTAGGTCAGTTTAGGATAGGATAGGTCGGGTTAGGAAGGTTAGGTCAGGATAGGTTAAGATTAAGACAAAAAACACAATCACACACAAAAAACGGGGGGAAAAACATCAGAACACTAAATAATTAAAAAAAGTATAGAAAGGATAAAGTGCGACAGCTGATATATACAGGGATCATTTTCTTCTATAAGACAAGCGGTGTTGAAAAATACCTATTTTGTGCACATATGGAGCAGGGGCTATATCGTAGTATATATCATTCCATCCCTTTTTGAATAATTTTGAGTAGGAGATAAAACACACTCGACCAATGCGTGGGACACAAAACTACAAAAAGAACGCAGATTTCCACAGCATGCAATATTTGACAAAATTCTCCGCAGTTTCACAACCTTATGGTGCATGTGATGCGATCGAATCCCTGCCTTCATTGGTGCAGGAGGTCAGCACGACAGGTAACGAGCATCCTCCGCCGGTCGTACTAATTTGATATCGAGAGATCGAATAGGTCATTCCATTAAAAAAGCAGCAATGACTTTGAAAGGAATGTGGGTAAAACCTAATTCGGATGCAGAAAAACTGGCTCCCGCATCCCCCTTTTTTCACTTTCCAACTGCTTAAAACTACATATCTTAATGACTTCCCTTCGAATTAATGAAACGCACATGGAAAGGTCACCATTGGTCACATTCGAACGAATTTGGACAAGGGGAGCGGCGCAAAAAAGCAGAAAAACGCGCTTTTTCCTCTCCCAGAAACTCACCCCACCACCTTGTGCGTCTTCTGCGCATCTTCTGGCGTCACGTGACGGTTCGTTTCGGGGAGGTGGTTCGGAATACCGGAAGTTGTGGGGGGATGGCGCGGGAGGTGCGCCAGACATCGGCTGACCATCGACGGTGTTTTTCTGAGCAACTGATGAAATCTAATTTGGAAGTTGTTGACGTACGCATGACCAGTGGTTTAACGCGATTAAATTAGATGAGAACTGGTCTGGAGAACACGCAGGGGCCGCCCATAAATGCGTGTGGGCCATTGCACCTAGCTCTGCAGTTTGAAAACTGCTGACCAGCCCCTTGGTTGATCAAGGAGAGCCTACATCAAGAGTGGTCATCCTGGCTTTAACACATTTACGTTGTGACATTGGAGATCAGAGGACCCTGGTGCATAGAAACGCTATTGATATCACTACTCTGTAGTGATGAATAGTGTTTTTTTGGACTACTGATGTCAGTATATAAAAATCAGTGTGGATACTGACATCACTATGATGGTGATATTACTATGGTTTGTAATATCACTATTACTTTGGATAGTAGTATCACTATTACTAATAGTAATATAAATATTATTACCTGTACTGATAGTATAGTGATGGATACTTATGTCACTACAGTCCATACTGTACTAATACCACAAATACTAATACTGTATATTACTCCATAGTGTTAAGTAGTGATATATACTAGTATCACTAAAGTATCACTGGTTTCCAGTAGTGTCAATAATAGCATAGTGATATCAGCTGTTGCAACTAAAAAGGTGGATAGTGCTTTTAAATGTTTGCAGTCAAATTTAATTGCATTTTTTGTAAGTTATAAATCTCACTATACAAAGTTGCAATTTAACTATACATGTGCAATAATTTTACGAACTTCGTGCAAATCTACGAGGCACACTAATTCTCGACAGTATAACCCGTACTGATATCAGTAAGATTTATACTAATATCACCATATATCAGTAAATATATACTGATATCACTATGAATTTTATACTGAGCCATACTAATCTTTCCACCAGGGCTGCCTTTTAAAATAGCCAACATTTTCCGTTTATTTTTGAAGTACACTCTAAGAAAAAACGGTGCCTAACTTGTCGAAAATACTACACCTTTGTAGGTGTTTATAAGCACCCATGTTGATGATAAGCAACTTATTTCATTATCATGGGTGCTTATAAACACCTAAAAAGGTGTACTAAACCTTTAAATGTTTTAAACCTTTAAACCTTTAAATGTTTTAAACCTTTAAATGTATCACCAAAAAGGTGTACTAAACCTTTTTAGGTACCATGGTACCAAGGTAGGTGTTTTTAAGCACCCATAAAATAAGGTACTTATGAGTGGTTATGGGTGCTTATAAACACCTAAAAAGGTGTAATATTTTCGACAAGGTAGGCACCTTTTTTTAGAGTGTACATTGAAACTTACGTACGAAAACACTTTGTTTCACTCAAAAAACAGTTACCGTATCGGTATTTTTCTGGGGTCTTGCAATGCTGACGGTTTGCAGAGATTGACGTTTAAACGAGTGCCGGATAATCAAAGTTTCACTGAACTATAGTCGAGTCATGATCCATCACAACAGGTCTTGGATAATTTTTCCGTGCCAATTATCGCCTATTAAAACCAGTTGGAGTCATGGAGCACAACATGCGGAGATAGGCCCAACTCACTCAACAAACTTAATTCTGTGCCAGCCACTAGGTGGTCTCTGGAAGGAAAAGGCGTCATTCATCTTTCCTTTATTTCGCATTCGTAAAAAGATTTCTTCACATTGCGTCCTGATTGCGGGTCTTAGTCATCGTCAATTGCCAATTGTTTGTCGTCGCAACAAGGTAGCGATTCAGATGCTAAGATTAGGATTCATGACCAGGTGAGTCCGCATTGCGGAAGATAACGGAAATTTACATGTAAGCAAACATGTGCCGGGTGAATCAGCCATTGTTCTTTGCTTCGACATAGACTGCCTACCATTATGGAAAATTCAAGTCAAACACTTATTTGACCAGTGGACTCTGCTAATGTGATCACATTGGGCCAGGCTATTTTGATTCTAATAGCCGAATAACAAGAAAAGGCGATCATTATTTAATATGAATTCTTATGTACGTATACATCACATAATTTAACTTTACAAAGCTGTTTGTAGCTAAAACAATCGGTTTGCTTACAATGATATACAAGTTCGTTGATGAAATCTCGTATGCATTCATGTATTGTATTTGAAAATCAGTTGATTTAGGCTGCGCATCTAATCAAACTTATTAGTGCTGTTATCTCATTACTTTTTGGTGGTTTCTCAACTAATGCACGTATCATATTCGTCAACATCAAAATCATTTTCATCAGTCAGCTATGCTCGACTCACAGACAGCCTGGCAAGTGTCAGATTTAGTCATTAAGGCTGCTATTGGAATATTATCGTCAAGGGATATCGACAATTTGGAAGAACAGTCCTCGACATTTTTGTTACGGGACATCATTTTAGACATTTTCTTCCAAAACTTCTCATTCCATGAGGGAAATTGATAACAATAGGCGAATTGTTGATTACAGTAAGCGATGACTTTACTGTGTATTTGTATATGAGCTTTCGAGACTCGCCTATTTCGATAACAATAAACGAATGCTAACAGTATCCGCGATCAAATTAAGCGGAGTCCAATGTATATTCTTTAAGTTTATTCGACATTTTTATTTTGGAAAGCATGAATGACTATTGCTTGTATCGTTCCATGGGGGCTTTGTGATGTTCTTTCCGTTGTGATACAAGACACCGAAGCAGTACAGGAAAGCAAAATGGTTTTCACCAATCAACAACCACAAGTTTGACTTCCATTGCACGTTATATAAACCTGTTGTCGAAGTCAATGGCGCCTTTTTATTCCAAAGCAAAGACGGTAGCAAAATATATGACAGGCTAAGTCCAAAATCTTCTAGGAGACCAGCGCTTCCTGTGTGTAGTGTCGCATGGAAGCCTTTTGGCTTAGTGATGTGCTTAACTTTGAGGAACGGATGGACGTCAGCGACTTTCACACGCATCTCAGTTTCTTCCTTAGATTAGGAATGTCAAAAGGGAGGGGAAAGGGCGCCCGAAATCCGTGCTATTAATACCTGTAACATGCTATAAGATTATAACGCTTCGGAACGTCCTGTAATAACTGTGAGCGGCATGCGAATTGATAGACATGTACTGTATGTAAGTTCAGTTTACTAAAGGGATGGTTTACAAAGTGAACCAACAGTAAAATCAGTTTATATAAACTTGAAAGCACAGTACATGTATATGAGAGTAATATAGGGTGGTCCAAAAAGTGGAACATTTGGAAAGCATATATCAAATAAAACCTTTGAAACTATGTACAGTTATTTTTAAGTATCTCAAATTGAAAAATATAAAATGCCATTTACAAATTACATTCTAATTAGGATTGGGATCGAAAATTGATTTATATCTGGCGTTCCAAAGATGGAATCGAAATCGCTATTCACATCAATGGGGAATTCGATTTGATCATCAAAAAATAGACATTTCTGGATTTTGAACCGCAGCAATGGAACGCTGAATAAAGTTTCATTTTCTTGTGAAATCTTATCTAGAAAATAAGGTCTGCGACAAAGTATTAGCAACCTCTCCATTGCTCACTTTTTATTAAATGGACGTCAATGGACGTCATCCAGTCAAGTACATAGCCCTGGCAACAGTGTAGACAAAATTTCCCATTCGTCTGGAAGTTATCAAGGAATATGTAAGTTTATAAGGCAATTTGGAAATGGCATTTAATGTCTTTCAATATGATTCAATGAAAAATAATTATTCTGAGGTGTTAAGTTTTTATTTTACACTTTTTATAAGTGTCCCGTTTCTTCGGACCATCTTTTATAACGGAATAACTTTTGCAGTTATCGTCTGTATTTTTTTAATTTCAGTCCAGTGTCGAACACTTGAGTTAACTCGATTTACCAGTACTATAATTTGATGCCCCATTCGACAATTATTGTTGATTTTCTATAGCTGGCCCTCGTTTGAAAGTTCCCCAATTCATCATCCACTCTAGACGCCTTTCACAGGCACCGAATAAGTATTGGTAGCTCTAGTTAACTTAAGTTGGGGTCTGGAAATCAGGAAAAAATGATGACATACTATTTGAACAGCTACAGTACTCATGACAAAACGATGAAAAACTGTACATGAACTTTTATGGCTGTCCAAAATTCAAGTTGAAATTCCGTCGTCCTGACGTCATCTTTTAAGCGTTCCAGTTAGTAGTTCAGGCTAGTAATTCAATTTATAGAAAAGCTCATGCACACTGCCATCTGGAAGACATTTTACATCCCTATATGGCGTGACATAATAGACATGGAACACATGTCACGTCACAGGGATATTACATGTCTTCCAGGTGGCAGCACCGTAGGCTTTGCCATAAACTGAACTACTAACCAGTAATACCCTGTTCGCACTGAGCCTATGAAACGCGTTTGCCAACCGAAACTAGTTTGCTTTTTGCGATGCGAACGCTACTGGAAGTATCGAAACTAGTTTGCAAACCAACTGAACGCAGGATGTCAATCCTGTGTTCCAGGAACACAGTTCAGCCGTGAACTACGTTTGATGTGACCTCATCCAGTGTTGCCCCCGAAAATTTCCCTACTGATTCCAATGTTTCAACATTGCGAATGAATTTCGTTTGGTGCAACCGGTAATATTATTTCGTATTCTTACGTTACATTGTCTGTTTCGAATTTTTGTGGCTAGTCTACATGGTTTGCTGCTGTTTCTTCGATTTTATTACTAAGGCAAGTTACGCACCAAATTACGGAGACGTCTGGTATAAATAATACAACCCCCCTCATGTACTGCGCTAAAAGTGAATGCGGTCCTCAGTTCGCTACTACAGTAGCGTTCTAAAACGCGTTTCATTTCAGTGCGAACAGAGTATTACCAGAACTTATCCCTGTTTCGTTGTGTTCCCAAAGTTGATTCTGCAGGTACCACCAAGCAATTTGGATATAAACTGGCCATTTCAAACAGCAAAATATCACTTTTATCACCTCCTAGCAGCTCGTGCCTGATTCCTATCGTAAATGCTGTTTTACCTGGCATGCTGAAATCCCCAGAAAACGCTTAAAACATGGGGAGACAGAGAGAGAGAGAAAAAACAAAGACTGCATTATGGCGCTGTTCTCCCTTTGAAACAATGGCGCGAATTTGCATGCTCCATCCGCTCCATATCATCGAGGGTTGCATTGATCATCAGGGCCATTGTTGGTTGCTCCATCAATGCCTCGCTTGTCGTCTTGGTGCAGGGGTTCAATGCATGGCTACAGAATCGACCCTTTGTGAGCTTCCTCTCCCTACCAGAGAGCAGCCAGGTAAGTAAACCCATTGAAGGGCGACAGCCAAGGTAAAGCCAACGCAACCGCTCCCATTTTTTACTCTTCAGAGTTTTGCATGAATTCGTGTATTATTCATCCCACCTCGGCCTTTTTTTCGGTGCATTTTCTTGGCGTTTTCTTTATCGGAGACCCCTCTGAGCTCCCCTTCCATTTGCCTGTCCAGCTTTTGTGCCAGCGCCAAAAACTGGTCCTTGTTGTTGTTTGTTGTGTCGTCTGCTGGCCCTCCTTTGTGCAGGACTGGCACGTGCCATCGCCCATGGTCGTTTACCTTTGGGACGTCGGCCATCTTGGCCCCCTCCTCCCCCAGGACCCCGACACGAGGACACAAGATCGATGCTCCTTAGACGACGGTCACATACAATGGCACGTGTCCTCTCTATGGGCGCCATCTTGCTCAATCTTTGTGCTCTCCCCACGACTTCTTTTCAAATCTCAACCAACGTCTTGGTCTTGGCAAACGGAAATCTCGTAGTTGTGTCTGGGACATCTGCGAGGGGATGGCTTTCTGCTTGGACCCACAAAAGGCACGATGCAGAAGCAGATGCGGGACAAAAGATGCTTTTTTCTTGCCAAGATTCTTGCACACAAGACGAGCATCTTCGATTCTGCATGTACAATTTGCTGTTTTTGACGATTTTGGCCGGAGAATGGGCTCCTCATCAGAATGACAATGATGGCGTGCAAGAGGGAGCGCACTCCGACCAATTACGCTATACATGTATTGGTAAAAATTGAAGCCCTACTGATCTCAATACCACAACAATATATCCTGCGAAGATGGGCCCAAAGAGCAGCATGTAGAGCAAGGTCAGTTGACCACCCTGTTTCTTTCAGCCTCACAATACCCGCGGTCATAACCCAGTGATACAATTATGATAATAATTTTAAAAATACATTTGCTTGGAATATTATGTTAGAGGAGGAACAATGCTGTGACGTCATATACCGTACCAGAGAATCTTTGATCTGTTTTCCACTATGTCGTTATATTGGGATATGGAACAAAATACATGTACACTACATTTATATGTAGCATTAAATACTACCTTTATATGAAGAATTAAATTGCACTTTGATAAAATCCACTTTAATCACGACCAGCGGGTCACATATGCATGACCATACAAATCCAATGCTTCTTAAAAAAGATGCACTGGCCGTTACTAATACCAGATACAGCATTTGTAAACAATGCATAAAATGTGCTGCAATCAGTTGGTTATTTACCGAAAATGCACCAAGTATACGCCTTGCATGAGCACACTACTGCAAAATGAGCTTCGCTGCATGTAGTTTTAGTTACACCAAACACGGGAAACCTGAAAGCACGTGTTTGTCTAAATTGAAGTCTGTTTAAGGTGTTCACATAACATTTTGACTTGGATAAAATGGTCTTGGATTTTTGATTTCGATCAAACCACCCCCTTAGCAGTTGCTCAAAGCAAATTCGTAAAATCAACTTTAGGTAAGACAAACACGTTTACATACAGGACTTTCTTGTTTAAAATGCAATTAAAGTCTGCATGTAGACGTGGTAAAAGTGAACTGCAACCAAAAATTGAAATGTAAGTCTTGCATGAAACTTGGTTTGCTTTAGTGGAAGTAAATTTTAGAAATTGCTGAACGTATTTTAGACTAGCTGACTTTAATTTTTTGCATATAAACAGGGACAATAGTAAATTAAATTTGTGTTTATACAGTAACACCATTTCGACTGAATGTTTTTCCGAATACTGATTTGTGTAATATGTAGGCACTTATTGGAAAATCACTAATCTTATCTGGCAATGCATGAGATTACGGAATACTTTCAATGTCATCTGCAATCTGAAGACAAAGATTTTAGCAGATTTCAAATAATTCTGAGTTGCAAGAATTTGAACCCGGATGTGTGCTGAATAACGTGAGTACATGCATGTACATACTGTATGTAACCCCCGAAAGAAGAAAATGTGATAAAACAGAAAAAATGACTTCCTAAGAAGAGAAAACGAAAACTACAGTATACGTGGGAAACTGGCAGATGTGATTAAATTCCGTGTCTTTTGCTACTCTTTCATTTATTAGCTTATGAATAATCGAACGGTCACGTCTCCCATACTGGGAAAGGTCATCTATAATTTATGAAGCCCATAACTTAGCTTCCGGAATGCACTCACTTGTGCCAACAAGCATGTAGTACAATTCACTTTATGGTAACGTTATGAAATTTAACAACTTTGAGCAAATTTATTGCTTCATGAAGCTTAAAATATACCCCCAGACCTGTCAATTTTCGAATTTACGAGATGTTTGGCGGATCAGCTGATGTATTAACAAGCTAATAAAAGTTTGTAATATATGTTTAAATATTTGTTAATATTATTTAACCGTATACTAGTATACGCCCCTTATGCATATAAATAAATTTCTCTGGAAAGAACAATAGTTTTAATAAATGTACTTTATCATGAATGAATTTTGTTACATTGGAAATTGTTTGGAAAAGTGTACTGTGCCCCCATTAACACCCCAATTACACCCCAACTGCACCCCAATTAACACAGCGTACGGCCCAATACCAGAGAATGAGAGAACACTTAACAAAATCATCAAAAATTGGGAGA